>QKMV01000489.1:0-22314 GCA_003287335.1 Lednia tumana
TTAAGTTTACTGGTTTAAAAATTATATTGGCCTTGAATAATATTTTGTTGATAGAAATATCGTCAGGTACCTACTTGCTAGTGGCTGGTACTTTTTTGACCTAAGTTACAGAATTTTGGCTGTCACAATTTATAAAAAATCTACATTAGATGCATATTCACCTGAAGTTATCACCCTAAAAATACATCACACGTAGGTAGGTACCTATAGCAATTTAGGAGAGGTGCTACAATGTTAAATTCTAACAAATTCTTGTATTGTTTATCCAGCAAAACATGAAGAGGGTAGCTCCCAAGACAAACCTCCATTGACATGTAGTGTTGTCAAGACTGAGATAAATGGAAGCACAAGCCATGAATTTTCTGGTAACAAACCTCACTAATTTTCAACTAGAATATCTGATTATTATTCCTTACACTTATAGAAGATTTAGTAAATTTAGTGGTACCTACAACTCCTGCAGGCCTTTTCTGGTGCATGAACTAGTCAATCAGAGGAATAGTAACCAATAACTGCCTACTCTAACAATAGATAATAATACCATTGACTTTATAAACTGGACTAGTTAGTGTAATAGGTAAATATACTCCCAAAGACATCGGTGGCCCGTACGGTGATACACTGATCGCTGCTGAAAAGTAAAAAATTATCTACGAAAAAGTTGGATTTGGGCCCCAAATGAATTGAAAGCTTACTGTCTTCACTCTCAGAACAAGAAACCGTCTTCTTGCCAAGCAAATTCCAACATTTTCAGCAGCAATCAAAACACCCCGTACGGTCCTTAGCAGAATATTTATTTCTATTACCCTGAGGTGCCTAGCTAGGCTAGCAGAAGGCTAGTTATAAAGTCAATGGTGATATGCCAGGACCAAAAAGGTATGTAAAAGTAAAATTGTGACAAAACTCCGGGTTGATGTTAAAATGATCTCCAACCTGTCTAGCCTGCGTGTATATACTGCTCTAATTCTGTATTTTCTTTTCCGTTAGAACGTTGTGAAAACTTACCTAGCTCTTCAGGCCCACCACCAAACGGTATTCAACCTTTACCGAGCAACGTTATAAACAAACAACCGGGCACGATGGAGGCTCAATATATGCAGCAACAAAGCCAGATATTTGTCTTTTCAACGTCACTTGCCAATAAGTCGGCCGAGGCTGTCTTACAAGGACAGTTTCCATCGATAATAGCTTACCACTGTGCGCAACCTGGAACTAAGAAATATTTAGAGGTACGTATTGGACATGCACCTATTGATATTTTTTTAGATCTGAGCTCATGCCTGCTCACAGGATATGTCCTACCTGTTTTTTGGAGCTGGAGATGATTGAGTTGTAGTGATTGTTGTGGGTGATTATTGCAGTTACGTACGTGGTAGTGTACAAATAGAATGTATCGGTGCTAAGTACCAAGGTACCTGTATAAATTAGGTAATAGTATGATTTAAGGACGTTGGTACGAGAACGGCAAATTGTTAACAATCATCTTTTTAGTTTCATCGATCTCGTACTTATGTTGGCTTGCCAAATATTATCAAAATATCTACCTAATGTACTCGATCCTAATAGTAACTAAAACTCGTTAATTGCCAATCTTCAAATGATGACAGTCATTTGCACAAATGCTTTTCCTCACAGAAACACCCTCTGAAAATGAATCAGTTTAACCGTCAGAATCCAGCTCAATGGCTGAACAATCTAGCTCAGATGAAACAGAAAATGATCCCAAGCCCAGCAGCCATACTGAAGGGGCTGGATCTGCCTGGCGGATTTCAGGGGTCGCCACATATGATGCCCGAGGGGGGACCCCCTGGTCCCGGCCAAGACATGTGGAATCAGAACAACAATATGATAAACAGCGGGATGCCGCAAGGAGGCAGCGGCATGCAGCAGCCCCAGTGTCCAGCTAACAACAATACCCCAGTTGGGCCGAATGCATCGTCAACCCCCAATGCTATCAGTCAAGGTAAGAATGCAGTTTGGGTTACCATACTAGTGTTCCTCAGAAAATTAAACGCAGGAGAAAATTATCAGATTTTTGATGTGTTTCGGACTTTTTGTGCACGGAATCAGTTCGTGTGAATTTTTCAATCAACCTTGGACTTTCCTTAAATTTAGAGAAGGTGTGTTCTTACTTCTTAAGTACTTATGTGTTAAATCGACTACCTACCTTGGAAATTGTTAATTTTTGGTCCATAGGTATCCACTTTTACCACGATCATTAATTTACGATCTCGTCTTCTCCTACCCAATACTTCACTAAAATTGTAAACAAATAGAACTGTTACTTACTTCCTACCACTAATAATTGATTCTTTTAAGACAGTCTATGATCACTGTCAATTAATGCATGCTTTAATTAGGCTGGCTAATAAAGGTATATTAAAAGATGTGGCAGTAACCGCCTTCGATGATCATGCATGCTCCTCAAGGGTTTGTGAACTGGTGCACGAGTTGATTGGTAGAAGGTACCTAAGTAACTGAAGGCGCTTGGGGGGAGTATACGCCCACTTTCCTATCATCTAACAAGTAGGTTTTACATCACTATTGGCTTTAAAAAAACTTCGTTGATCTTTCAAGGTAATTCCGAAACAGATTTTCACTGATACAGACTTGAGTTTGTATTGGTTAGTTAGAGGTTCAAGCAGTTAAAAAAAATTCAATTTTTTAAAAAGTAAACAGCATTTCAGCTAAGTTGATTTCTCTAGAAACCTCTGGCTCTCTTTGGCACATTAAGCCATTAATGTAGATACAAATTCCATTATTTTGGCTAATGTCATTGTAATGTTATGGTGCTATTTAATTTTTTGGAAATTACCCTAAATTACCTACTACACTGCACATCTTGTTAGAAGCTTAGGGGTTGCATAAATAATACTCCCGGTGCATTTTAAAATCAAGTAGCGTAGATTTAACTCTTATAGTAGGGGTAACGGCTATTGTTGTAGGTTGCACCATGAAAGACAGTCCGTGTCTTATGCCAGGGGACTCCCCTAATAACACGGGGGTCAGCATGATGCAGCCCCAGCAGAGTCCCGATCTTGACGGAAGTCCCACTAACAGTCAGGGCAATCTGGCCGGATCGCTGGCAGGTATGTCAGTCAGCTGCTAGAAACAGCGTCAGCATGGTGACAAACCTACCTGCTCGATCTAAAACTATTTCTAATGGAGCTGGTAACACTATTCTTGCTTACAACTACTACTATATTTGTTGAAGTACTTTTTCGTTTTTTATACCTACTCCCTGATACTTTTCTCACGGCTTTTAAAACAATTGATTCGATATGGTTTCGACTCTTGTCTAATCTGCATGGAAACAACTTGTACTTAAACTTGTACTTAACATTCAAACTCATAACACAAAATGTAAAACTGTACGATACCAACCTACCATGCAAAGCAATTTATTCTAAGTAGCGATATGATAGATAATAGTTGATATATGCCGTGATTAATGCCGTTTCAGGAGTGAAGGTTCCGGATGAGAATCTTACTCCACAACAAAGGCAGCATCGGGAGGAGCAACTAGCGCGGCTCCGGAATATGCAGCAGATGCTGTTCCCGGAACAACAGTCTCCCGGAAGCGGGCCACTACCAGAGGGTCCAGATGGAGTTCCGATGGTGCCGATGGGTCCTATGATGGGTCCTGGAGGGCAAATGATGACACAGAAAGGCATGATGATGGGAGGTATACCTGGTTCAAATCAAATAACACCAACTTCAGTGGCAGCTCAAATCGAATGGCAAAAATTACAACATCAGTTTTATGAAGAACGTAAGAAGAAAGGGCCTTCGGGTTTAGGGATGGGAGGCGTGGGAAGTCCGACCGGTAACAACGGCCAAGGACGAGGAGCCGTCGGAATGGGACCGAGAGCTCAGGGTCCTCCGCCTCCGTACCATCAAACGCCGCGATCGGCGAGCGTCCCGACGGCGATGCCCAGTCCGACGCCTGGCTCTCCGAACAATCCCACGTCCAACTTGTCTCTACCTTCGCCGCGAGCTGCGTCGGGGCTCGACTCGCCCGCAGAACCGAATCGGCAGCAGTTTGGAGCTAACCAGGGACGGATGTCTGGACCTAGCCCTACCTCTCAAGACTCACCTACTGGGAGCCGGCCGTTAAACGCGAGTAATCCAGGCACTCCTGTTTCGGCACGGCTGTCGCCATCGGCTGCGAGGAAAGACTCGTCGCAGAATTGTTCCGACTTCTCGTCGGCTAGCAGTCAAGCCAACAGTAATCAACAACCACCAGGTATTAACCTTTTCACTGCGCATTTATTTGTCATTCATATACGTTCTGTATTTCGTGTAGAGCACCTTCTTCTCCAGTTTTTTCTGGCGGACAGACCTGATCCATCAATTTGAATTTGCATGCAACCTTGAAGCAAATGATTGAAGTTGATGAAACCTCCAAAAATTTTACGCTTATCTGTGGGTTAGTTTAGTTTGCCTGTACATTTTGTGTAAAAATCTTGTGATTTTACTAGCTCAGCAGTGTATGAGTAGGAAGAAACTCAGCAGTTAAAGGGTTAAGACTTCTTTTGTGATCGGATGTGCAGTTTGTGGAATATAAGTGATAACTAATAAGCTAGCTATAAAGACTTTCAATGTGCAGACTGCAAATATTAGGTAGGTTCGATGGTGCCGATGGTACCTGCCGATGGCGGCACCGAGTTTACTATCATGCCATGATATAGACTGGAATAATTGTTGCCTAACCAGGCGCAGCACCTCATTGTTGTTGTGCGGTCACTGTCAGTGGCTAGGATTTCACTCTAGCCTCCCGATTATCGATCATGCAATTCCTAGTAGGTATATGGGCTGATAACTGACTTCCAAGTCAACATAACACGAGTGGATCTTTTTCTTGTCAAGTTTGTACTCTTAGAACTTACCTCGGTGATAGGAAGTACCTACCGAACAAAATTAAAGTAGCATTTTCGAGTGTCTAATATCTGTTAAGTGGATTTAGCGTTTTTTTCTTCTGTTAATTTACCCGTGTATCATGAAACCTACTCTAGGGATTTGTTGCGTTTAAATGACCCCTTTTCTTCCATACCTCTTATAAATGTTCTACTTCTTTGAAAAAAAAATTACCGTCTGACCGGAGGTGTGGGTAAATTTACCGCTCCACATCACTTTTAATTATTGTTACCTTTTTTTTTTTTTTTTTTTTTTTTTTTTTGGAGGAGAACCGCATTTACGCGCATCAAACAGTCAGATAAATGTGGTGTATGATAGTGTGGGACTAGCCGAACTCTCTGGAATGCCAGAGAGCCGTATTACCCACTAAAACTCCACCCCCGGCTCCCGCCACTGGGACCTGCCTGATCTACCAAGCATTACTTCAGTGGCGGATAATGATTGTTACCTACCTTGCTCTTTTCAGCCGATGGAATGTTTTGCCGCACCCTGCAATCAATGGCTCAGCAGAAGCAGCTACAGCAGCCTCATCAGTCATCAAAAGAACCTAATTTAATGCCTGTGCCATCGCCACAACAAATACAATACCTAAATACGTTTGAAGGACAGGAGCTTACTATTCAAAAGCAGCCAAACACAAGCCTCAAAGATGCTAATGCTCGTCCTCCATCGTGAGTAAAATATTTTAGTCGCATTCTTCCAATTTATGCGTAAGCTGTGCACACTGAGAACCACAAAACCCACATATACCCGCATGTTCCACTTGATTAATCCTCGAGATTGCGGCAGTGTCCCGCTCATAACCTTACCAGCAGTCCTAGCCTAATTGTTTCTATATTTACGCAATGAAAGCGTATATTACGAGTTTAAAACATACGTTACATAAAATTCATTTTAAAATAAGTGCCTTATACTAAACATTCATACTCCATCATTTTGGTACGCACCAAAATGGTACACACCTAAGTGGTTGTAGTGCTGCAAATGAGGGACAAATGAAAATGGTATGAGGAAGGGGTTGGGTTTCTAAGGCATTAGAGCAAAAAACACAGTGTATCGCTTTTTAATGGGGAGGTCCCAGGTCCAATCCTGGTATCCAGTTATATGGTTGTGGTTTTCTGTGATTTCCCACAATAATTCCATTCCCAGACAAATGCTAGGATAGTTCTTCCACAAACAAGTATGGCCGTCTCCTTAACCGCTCCATTTCTATTACCGACCCCTTCATATAAGCCGCAAGGCTTGGGAGCTTTTGCAGTCTTCCTGAAATACAATACGCAAAGAAAAGGTCCAGAGTTCAATTCCACATCTACAGTAGGGTTCAAGCTAAGCTGAGTTATTTTTACATAAGCTTCCCCTTTATTTTCTTCCCCCACCATGCGGCCCAAATGTTTAGGTCCCGACGACCGGAGCTGATAACAGAAGGGTGAGCTCTCTGATACCCCAATCTCTGATAGCCGCCCACCTTTTTCAAGCGCACTTGTTAGATTTTACAGATCCTGATAACCGGTGATACAGAAACCCCTTGACAGGTATATCTATAGTTTTTACAAAAACAATTGAAAACTCTGCATTTTGTTCGATTGATTAGAATTGTTAATCCGATAAGAAGCTGCCTCTCAAATGATAGTTGGCACATTTTGAATCATAATTGTGCGACTGAAACTGCCTTAGCTGATATTCAAGATACAGAGAACATTTATTTAATGTTAATTTTAGATTTTTTACATGATAATGAATCATGATGGCACGATATTGTCACCCCAGTGCATACAATGTATTATACTAATTACGTGGTCATAAAGACACAGTACACTCTCATGTTCACTTTTCTGGGAGGAAAAATATCCCAGTGAAACCATGTCATTTCTGCATGAATCAGGTTTGAATTTAAACTGCAATAAAACCCACCAATTTCTGAATGAAACGGGCACCCGTGCTAGTTGCGAACAATAACGTGGTAATTTGATATCAGCGCTCCATTATAACACTTAACATCTTCGAGATACCGTGCGCTATCATATACGTCAGCTTATAAACACGCCATTACTTATAATGATAAAATGGGTGAGAAAGGGTAGTTTTCATCACGTGTTCCAAAATTTTAAAACGTATCCAGTCGTCGCATGCCAGTAATTATACATTAAAATGATTTAAAATATATTGTATACAATGGGTAACAAAATCGTGTGTTATCGTGAGCCACATCAATAAGTGAAAAATCAAACATTAATATTTTCTATCTAAAGATCGATTATAACGGCAGTTTTAGTCGCACAAGTATGATTCAAAATACGCCATTAATATTTGAAACGCAGCTACTTATCGAATTATTCAAATGACATCAATTGAAGAAAATCTAAAGATTACAAATTTTTCGCGATAACTAGACAACATTCCTGTCGAGGGGTTTCTTCGCCATCGGTAATTAGGATGTAAAATCTCACAGCGTGTGTCTGTTATCAGCACCAGTCGTCTGGACACAAACCTGTAGGCCGCATGGGGGAAGAAATTGAAGGGGAAGCTTTGGTAAAAACTACTCAGCTTAGCTTGAACCCTACTGTAGCCAGACATTTTCATGATATCCTTCGTAAGGTTTTGTACGAATAAATTTTGCCTGAAAAGACTTTGCTCTTTGACATAAATTGTCTGCAGGCGTTAACTGCGGCCGGCCGGTAGTGTTAACACGGCTTATTTTAAACTTCTGTCTGTTTCTTTCTGCCACCTTCGAATTCATCTAACCAACGACAAGCGGCCTGTGTTGTTCCGTCGCTACTTTTATGAGTCAACTTCATTTCCTGCGGCTCTAATAAGTTTCGTGCTTGGCATACTGATATGAACTGCATTCATAAACATTGCTCAACACTAACCATGTATGCAATTTGCATGAAAATGCAATTTGCATGAAAATGCAAGTTGGCAGAAATAGTCCAAATAGTGCGATGCAATTCTCTTGGGAACACAGCTCAAGAACCTTCCTCACACCATTTTCATGTCCAATCTGTTGCATGATACTAGGTACTCAATAAATTATGTACGTATCCAAAAAAAAAACTAACTACGTAACAAAAAACAAAACAGCTGTACCCAGTTTATAAGTACAATTCAGTTTGAAAGCCTGCTTAACTGGGGTCTTCTGGAAGAACCTAAAAATAACACTCTTCATCTTTTGTTAGCTACTGTTACAATTAACAGTGGCAAGAAAACTGTAAATGTTACCTAATTTGCATATCTTCCCCAAAGGAAGGCATACATCACCAAACAGATAAGGAATAGTTCAAAATCACTTACAGTTACAATTTGTTGGTATATACCGTGACAAATGTGCAACTTCATTAAATACATGTACCTTAAATACATCAATTTCTCTCGAGTAGAATTGGTGATGGTCGTACAATTATTCATACGGCTACAAAACCAAGTCGATTGTGTAATTTTTAGCCGTAAAATTGGCTAACACATGGCTAAAGCTTTTCTAGAAGCTGGTTGGCTCTTCAATGAATGTTTATTACATTACACGATAAACTACTAGGATTTGTATACTACTACGAGCAATTGTTAACAATGATCTTTTCCTCAGGGTCCCACCTTCAAGCTTGGACGGAAGCCTTCAAACACCTGGCTCGGATTTGCCGAACACACGAATGTCCAGCTGTCCAGGTACACCACAGACACCCACTTCTCTAATCAATTACCCCCCCACATCAAGTGATCTAAGCAGGTTTCCGATCCCGAGCCCACTCACCCCAAACTCGGGCTCCAATGAAAATAAGGGTCAACAACGTTTCCCCGGACAAAGCCCACAAAGCCAAGGTTCACGTGCAACAAGTATGGACTCATCTCTGAATAAAACTCCAACCAATGAAGCTAGTGCACACTTTCTTAGTACAAGTCCACAATTAGGAGATGGAATGGGACCGCCTAGATTTTCAGGGGGTGGAGGTGGCTCTCCTGCAATGCTCGGACAGCCTTCTAATTTTATGGGAGGAATGGGAGGAATGGCTGGACCTCCGCATTTTTTGGAAGTCTCACCAGGATCCGGACAACCTCCCAATGCACCTCCGGGTGGTATGGATGTTTCGCCCACTGGTGCCGGTGGCTTTCCCACAATGCGGACAGAAAATGTTCCGTTAAATCCCAATGGCACGATGGCATGTAACGGAAAGACGGCACATTTTGACCCGATAAGTTCGATGGCGCAGATGAGTCAACAATTAACCAGTAGTGTGACCAACTCTCCAGGTCCACACAGTTCTGGAGGTATGATGGGAGCAATGCCAGGACCGGGACCGGGATCTGTACCGGGCATGATGCCGTTCAATGCCCCGGGAGGCATTCATCCTGGCATGCAAATGCCCGGTATGGAAAGCTGTCAAGGGATACAAGACCCCGGGCAAGTTCCACAAGCAGGTCCGACAAACTTTGCCAACATGCAGATGCAGAATGTGCCACAGTCTCACTCCTATAGCCCCAACACGAATGTCGGCGGAATGATTCCTTGTTCGATGAGCGCCAACTCTAACGCCAGTTCCAATCAGCCTTCTATCCACACCAACTGCACTTCACCGAAGCCAGGGAATATGATGATGGGAAATGCCCCGTCATTTCCTGGAGGACCTCTTGGTCAAAGAATGATGAACATGATGGGAAGGCCACCGGGGCCCAGCCCTTACAATGGAGCAAACGTCCAGGTAAAAGCCAGCGCTCCCAACACGATCCAGTATCTGCCAGCTAAACCTCAGACAAGTAACTCTGGACCTAGAGGACCTCTGAGCTTGGAGTTCTTACAACGCTTCACGAATCCTTTGCCCAACCTGGACACAAAGGTACCTACTCATAACTTGCAGTACTTCCCTAATAACAACCAACCTAGCATGGCTGGGCATCCAGGCCAGATGAATAGACAACCGAACGGTATTATGGGTGGCATGAACAATCCACAAATGGTTGGTATGCCTGGAGGCCCAAATTGTCCGCCAGGCCAAAATCATGGGGGTCACATGGGAGGTATGAATGGCCCTATGATGGGACCGAATGGTTCTATCGGGGGAGTGAATATGCCGATGTCCGGAGGTATGATAATGGGGCCGGGCGGCCCAGGAATCGGTCTCGCACCGTTACGGGGTAGTCTCAGGCCTGGGGGTATGATGAGAATGCAACAAATGGGGGGTGGGATGTTTGGCGTCCCACCGAACCAGCCTGGAGGCCCAGATCAAATGTTCGGTGTCGGACCTAACCAAAACATGCCCGGCGGAAATTTTGTTCCTGGCTCGAAATCCTCCCCGATGGGTTTGGGAAATGCGCCAGATGCAAGCCAACCCTTGCCACCTTCAATGGGACAATCAAACAACTTTAAGAACTCGCCATTTATTGGTCCTACCACTGCCGACCCCAACTACGCTCAGCAGTTTCATAACTTCCAGCAACAGTTATATGCCACAAATACAAGAAGCCAAATGAACAATCAAGCTATTGGTCCTAATCAATCATTTTTTGTTCCAAAATGAGTATTGATTTTTGTTAGAAGAGTTTATCTTGCATAGTTGAATAACAACAGCTTTGAATCTTAATATTTTTTTAAGCCCGTTTTACCCACCAATCTATTCGGTCGGTGGATGATAAGTGGGAAGTGAATCACATCAAGTGCAATAAATGGTGTCATACTATTGAAATACATACAAAAACATGTGTTGTTGTAGTTAACAACGAAAAAGTTTGATGGCTTTGTTCACCATGATTTTGTATTTTTAAGTGCCACCTGTTGAACCATAGTTGAACCACCTCGAGTCCTCGACTGATATTAATGTGCGTGTTCTCTTTTTTATTTTATTGAAATTGTACTGTACTGTAACAATAGGCTTACAATATTAATATAAATAAGTTTTTTAATTACTATTTGATTGTTAATTTTTTCTAACTACCCTTAAAATAGGCAGTCCCTAGCATAGCAAAGCCTACCTACCTACCTACCTAACACGTATTTTTATGTGAAGTTGTTGAAATAATAATGTACCATTTATTACTATGTCCACTCCTCATCCTTAAATGTTGGTTCAGGACTTAAAATTTACAAAGGTTAGCAAGTTCGTTTAAATGTACTTGGCAGCACATGTTTAAATAATTTAGCTTGCGGTTGCAACTAAAATAAAATTACTTGTCGGTGGCTCCACATTTTATGTTCACTCCGGGAAACATAAATCAGTTGCTGGGAGAGAGACAGCTTTAACTAGTTTCAATGTGTTCAAACATGATCTGCTCTCTATTTTATCTCTTTGATCGGCCAATTTATGATTCCTTGAGTGTACCGACTTTTTTATTTTCCAATGAGCTGAAATTTTGTTTGGATGAAAGAGACAATATCTAATTTAATAGGTGTAAGTATTGTTTATCTCAAAGCCATTGATAGTTGGTTTATCTAGACGGGAGTACTGATGACAGGGCTTTTGCAAGACTTATATCACCTACTGGATGACGCGCATAGCTGTGGCGTGTGGCATGTGCTATTTACTTTATTTAATTCTCGCGGTAAACATTTCATTGGACGAATCTAGGCTATGGATTACCCCCACCATACATTGGTGTTTAGAGCAGTACAACGACTACACACCGCTTCCAGTCAACGACGACTACCAGTACCAGCTGTCTTCAGTTTGGGTACAGTTTGAGAGTTGTGTTTGGAAGCTGGAAGCGATTGTTTTTCTAAATTATGGCTGATGCCGATGGAATCATGATCACAACGTTGAAATCAAATCCAACCGTTGTGTCTGACAGTCCAATCACCGATCCAGGATCGATAGTTAAGGTAAGACTAAACTTAATTGATACGTTTAAGAGATCTTATGCTCAGAGGAGTTCAGGAGAGTAGTGACCTTGTTACACTCGTAATTGAAGCACTGGCAGGCTTTTAAGGTAGACTTCACATAGGTAGATTTTAAGTAGCACGCCGTTATGTTACGTAAGAAAACTGCACTTTTCAAATACACCTACCTTCTTCACGGTAGTCAATTGACAGCTAACTGATTGGCCAGCGTTTCGTGTTGATAGGCTGTCATTGTAGACGTCTAAGTTTTAGCAACTCTGTTTTCCCATTACTATAGCTTCATTATAAATAATAGGTACCCCAGCTTTAGCTGAAAATGGATTAAAAGATGGTTAATTACTTACCTGTCACCAAATTTTAAGTGCTTTTGTTGCCCCCTCTACTTTCTTCCTTTTTAACCTAATATTTATGTAGGTACCTACCCACAGAGTTTTTATGGTTGTGTAGCATTGCCAGCTTGTCACCCCAGTCGCTAATTTCAGGATGTTGTTGTGGGTGCAGCGTGTGAGCAGTCTTAAAATACTTCTTGCCTCTGTAAATACTTTTTTGCTCTAATCAAAGTTATCCACTGTTATTTGTACTGCTTGTACATCTACCTACCAGTGAGAGATAGGTATGGTAGACTCATCGTAAACAACTTACTAATTTAGTGCCTGGAGACTAGTGTTCCCCCATGTATTATGCTGGTAGCTCTCGTCACTTAAATGGGAAGAGGAAGGAAGTAAAATACTAATATTTTTTGTTCCTCTTTTAGAGTTTGGATGGAACAAATGCATTCGTTGGGCAAAGAACTAAACTGGTAAGATTTCACTTACTTAAAGTAATATGAATGGCATGTAATTTGAAAAATTTTAAAAAAATAGTGGGTACCTACTGTGTCATGAAAATGTCTTTATTTTATAGCTACCTACTCATTGCTTCTTCCATTCATGATGGAAGCTGAATAAAATATAGTACATTTACATTTTGGGGTGATGCCGATTTCATACAGTATAGGGTAATAGTGGATTACACTGTCGATAATATCTGAAGCTACGCACAAAGAATTGATACGTTTCCTTTTGGATTTATTAGCTCTCTGAACGTACCTACATTAAATGCACGTACAAGGGTCCTGCATGCACGCACAGTTGGATTTCAACATGGTTATCTACCGTTCTGTCTAATTGATGGCTAACATACTATCTTACCATATATTATTTTAAGGGTGCAATAAACCGGAATTCTGATAGACAATTAACAAACACACAATCTGATTTGACAGTGTATTAGGTCCCCTGATCGTTCTTACTGTTTTTGTTGTGTACTAGTTTCCAAGTTACAAACTTTAAAATTCTGAGCTAGGCAGAAAACTAATTTCTCTTGGATTGAAAAATTAACAACATTCTTATTGATTGTGTGTGCATGTGGCCCTGATTAATAGGATGCTAAAGCTTCTGGTGCACTGAAGAAATCAAGCCGGTACCGCAGTCGCTCGTTGTCAGCATCATCAACAGACTCGTACAGTTCAGGTATACCATTTTTCATCGACATTTAATACACTACGCAGTTACCTACACGATTGAAAATATTACTACTGTTATGAGCGTAAAAAAGTACCTTTTTTTTTTAAATTCTATTTTCCATTTTCTGTAGTTCTTATTCCTAATGCCAGTGACTTGATAAAGAATTCTGGAGAGAATAAATCTATGTAGATGGTAGTTAGTGAAAGCCTTAAATTGATCGCTTTCACTTCTGTGACAAATTTGAGGTTTATAATTGTCTAGTCTATGATCATATTCCATGAAAAATTGATTAGTTCAGTAGTACTGTGGTTGTGGAACATCAAAAAAGTACTTTGTTCTCTTCTTATAAGCACCAAATGGAAATTGAGCTAATAAGATTTAGCTTCTTTAATTTCTCTTTCCCTAATTTAAACTTGCCCTTGTTAACTAGTTAGGTCAATTAGCTTTAAACTAACTAAATTGTCCGTTATTGCGGGAGACAAATTAGAGTTCTTGAAGTTTTTAGCTTTTTGAATTTTGTTAAATTTAGTATCAGCTTGGAGAACAATGGAAACAATCTTCTCTCATGCATTTTCTACTAGAACACATTTTGGTTGCGTTTCAGCTTCGTGCACGGGGAGTAGTTCTGATGGAGACGATAATATGTCGCCAAGAGATAAAAGCCAGAAAAATTCAACCGGCTTCTCTGATTTCTGCATTCGGAATATAAACCAGCATGCATTCGGCAGACGTGAAATTGAAATTGCTGAGCAAGGTAAGTCAGGACATTTTTGTTTTGTTTTGTTTTGTTTGTGCTTTGTGGGGGCGGTTTTACGTTCTGAGTTGTACCAGTTAATCCCAAACACAAGGGAACAACCAGCCACATGCAGTGAATTAAATTTTAATTCTTTCATTATCAGCCACTTAAAGTGTTTAAAAATATTCAGGCCCTTACATTTATTTGACAAAGGAATCATATTAAAACAATTTTCTTGTACCATTCAGAAATGCCCGGCATCATGGCTTTAAGAAAGCGAGCAGGAGACGATAAGCCACTCAAAGCAGCCAAGATTGTGGGCTGCACCCACATAAATGCACAAACCGCTGTAAGTTATTTTTAACAGTTGAGAGATGTATAGAAATGACATTCAATTCTGTACAGATTATCAATTGGGTGTAGTTTGACAAACAATGGTATTGCAAATGTTACAAGTCTTACATTTTACGTTATTACACATTAATTTTAAGAATAATCTATTTAAAACAAGTTGAGATAATTGTTTCATTATGTACATTTCTAGTCAGGCTAAGAACTGATCCAGTAGGAACTTAATTTTAGTTTATTATAAAAAAATTCAAGTACCTACACATGTCATTATAAATTACTAACTAAATCATTGAAGACTAGTCAGTTATTAAAGATTCAAGTTATAGTGGATGCTGAGCTTCTGTGATGGTTGAAGAAGGTTATTAATCAGGCTCAGACCTCAAAGGTGGAGCTCGCTATTATATAATTATTTTGTATGCCATCATGATCATACTAAACAAGTTCATTTAGAAGAAAATTACCAGTCATTAAATTTTGCTAGTAAGTTTTTTTAGTTTTCTTTACATCTGTCATTATTACTTTCAGGTGCTAATTGAGACGTTGGCTGAGCTAGGTGCTCAGGTACGATGGGCCGCTTGCAACATTTATTCAACACAGGTGTGTTTACTTTACATATATTTTTATGAAACTCGGCTCTCAAGTTTTTCATTCATATCTTGCTCTCTCTCTTCTCTGTCTCTGTCTGTCTCTCTGTCGCTCAAACATTTTAATTGCATAGTTTGAATATTAATATGGGCAGATTATTTTTTAGATAAGATAAGAAATGATATGTTGCTAACTTAATACACCTACATTATTTTGGTAAACACTTTGATTTGATAAAAATCGAGATAGTATGTTTGCCAGCTGTCTAAAATATTCCTAGAATTGTTTGCAAAGCAGGGATTGTTTGCCGGTTTCGTGATCCGATGTTGATTAGGAGGAAAAATAGGTCTCTTTATTATTTAATCTCAGTCAAATTATTTTTACCTACTCGGTTACCAATACTGATTTGAGATTTGAAATTTCATATTCATGGCTGATTTATGATTATCAAATGATTGATTCAAATAAGAGAATGGATTTCAAATACAATTAATGCTACCACCATACATTGACGTTTTCCTGTGTGGTACGAAGTGTGTCTTGTGAAACGTTGACAAAAAATACTTAGCAGAAAATCTCATTTTGTACAAAACTGATTATAGTACAAGAAAAAATTTTAACAATCCAAAAAGATAGTTTACTCCAGTAAAAGGAATTATTTATCTGAATGCTACAAACTAACCGACAATGCTTCATTGTCGGCCCATTGGTTGGTCACCACTTTGAGCTTTGGAGTGGAGGGCAGTCTATAAATAGGAAAATTGGCTTGCTACAGCCGCAAACTGACACCAGAGGCATCGAGGATTCTAGCAATTTCCTTGTAATTCGAGGTTTGTCGAGTGTTTCGGTGCTTCTTGAACATTCTAAACAATACTCGAAACTTTCCTTACTAAAACCTTTCAAAACATTTCTGACATTTTTGAGATTTGCGTGATTTTTCGAAGGCTTGGGGCACTTTTGAATTTAGCAGAAAACACGCCAAAAGTGGGCTTTTAGCTCCCTCTTCCTTTCTATCAGTATTAAAAATAGGTGGATTTAAATTTGAAACAATAAGTCGTTTGAACTTTTACTGAATTAAAGTTTGGGCGTTTAGCTACGCACCGTAGACAAGTGCAATGGACGGTATGTCAAGCTATTATTCTTCGCTACAAGTACATTCTTATTTTTAGAACGAAGTTGGAGCAGCACTAGCCGAAGCGGGATTCTCAATATTTTCTTGGCGTGGTGAAACTGAGGAGGACTTCTGGTGGTGCATCGATATGTGTGTCAATGCCGAGAACTGGCAGCCAAACATGATCCTTGACGACGGAGGCGATGCGACTCATCTGATGCTAAAAAAATATCCGGCCATGTTTAAAATGATTAAAGGTATGAGAGACTTATTGTACTTCATTCAAAACAAGTATAGTGTAGGCACCTTACCACTACTAGATACATACAACTAAAAAAACACATTTTCCATTAACAATGCCACATCTCTGACATATTTGTTTTAAATTGCAGGTATTGTTGAAGAAAGTGTGACTGGTGTCCACAGACTTTATCAGCTTTCTAAAGCAGGTAAACTCTCTGTTCCTGCTATGAATGTCAATGATTCTGTTACAAAAACAAAGTTTGATAACTTGTACAGCTGTCGTGAATCAATCATCGACAGGTAAACTGAAACGCATTCCAAACCGAAACGAGGTTCTTTACTGTCCTAAAAACGAGAAGTATGCCATGTTTTATCTTGGAAATTGTTATAGTTTGAAGCGCTCCACGGATGTCATGTTTGGCGGAAAACAGGTGGTCGTTTGCGGTTACGGCGAAGTTGGGAAAGGATGCTGTCAAGCTTTAAAGGGCCTCGGCTGTGTTGTCTACATAACAGAAATAGACCCTATTTGTGCCCTACAGGCTTGGTGAGCAGAAATTATGCCGCATGGTTTTTCCGCGTGCGTTTGTCTCGCGAAAACCAATGGTCGTCTAATTTTTTCCAGTATGGATGGTTTCCGTATTGTCAAGTTGAACGAAGTGATCCGTAATGTTGACATTGTCATTACTGCTACTGGCAACAAAAATGTGGTATCAAGAGATCATATGGACAAGATGAAGAATGGATGTGTGGTTTGCAACATGGGTCATTCGAACACCGAAATCGATGTCGTAAGTAACCTTTCCTTAGTACTATTCGTATCGAGTACCTAGTAAATATTGTGGCTAAGTGGTCGTGTAAGCTCTTCATATTTGAAAATGAATATAATGTAGTATGCCGAAAGACGGAGAATTAATTTTATTGAGGAAAGAGAAGTTGTGTACATCTCACAGCGTGAAACTACACATTACAATGTAAACTCATTTTTATAACGTTTTGACAAAGTATTCACAGAAGTGACTTGCGTTGACTGTCTTCATTGATGGAGCACAAGTCACGGCTTGTAATATTTAGGGCCGATTTCACCAACTTTTCAATCCAAGATTGATCTTTGATTAAGTCTTGCCTTGCCGAAAAATCAAATTAAATTTAATCCATGATTTATAGTTAATGGCCTATACTTAATGAACTATATATGCTTACAGAATAGCCTCCGTACGCCCGATCTAACATGGGAGAAAGTTCGATCCCAAGTCGACCACGTAATTTGGCCGGATGGCAAACGTATCATTCTGCTCGCCGAGGGTCGACTGGTGAACCTCAGCTGCTCAAGTCTTCCTTCATTCGTCGTTTCGATTACCGCTGCCACGCAGGCGCTGGCGTTAATCGAGCTTTTCAATGCCCCGCAGGGACGATACAAGTCTGACGTGTACTTATTACCGAAAAAGATGGGTAAGTTAATGCTGGAATTTAATGGAACCTCTTTAACCCTTGAATTGCTGAGCTTCTTTCGAACTGAACGGTTTAGCATGTTGGATACACCGGTTCTCGTGAGATCACCGAAGTTATGCATCATTGCGGTTGGATGGGGGACAATTCATCCCAAGGTCCATTTCTGTTCGGGAGAGAGGTTGGAGGTTTAAAGCTAGTGCAGCAGCTTTAATCTCCTTGCCATCAACCTCTCAACACCCCGGATTGGTGGAGGAATCCCATGCTGTTCGAGTTGTACCGTCCTTCGGAAGGGACGTTTAGCGGTGGTCCCCTTGGTGCTTTTTGACAGGAGTAGGCTACGTGCCGGCACCCTCATTAGCACCCTACCATTCACCGACGCTAAAAGACCAGCGCCACAGGGCCAGTTGTCAATACAGTGTGTTGTTAAAACACCACATAATCAATCAATCAGCTTCTTTTGACTGGAATAACCTGCTGTGCTGTTTTTTTTTAATAGCAAAACGCAGTGTTCCACTAAATAATTCGTAGGCACAACATAAAACGTCAGCTGTAAAACTTTATATTTTTGGGGACAGATTATGGAAACAGATTGTGGACATAAAAAATCTGCTACCCCTCCAATGGACGTGATGGGGCCTGGGTGGTTCGTAATCTTGCCTGCAATTACAACCACAAAGTGATTATATACTTGTACCAAAATGCCGAACAGGTGGCGATCTAACGGGCTGATAATTTTCCAAACCATAGTACGAGTCTTTGCTAATAGCTTGGCTAATGCTCCCGATTCAAAATTTATTGATCACGGCTGTGATCCAGTAAAAAGTTGAATGAATGGCGCGATGCTGAAAAACGTCAACGCTCTTGTAGCACTAAAATTGAGTCTCTTTACGGCGAGAAATTGAGGAAATTTTCTGAAAATATGTATCCTCCATCAGAATATACCTAAACTAATTGAGGCTACCAACCTTGTTTGCAAGCAATGCAAGTTCAAAGTCAAAAACTCCTCGCATGGTTGACATAGCAGCCATTATAGACGATAGACGGCCACTGACGAACCAACGGTGCTGTTTAGTTCATGGTTGGCATAGCAGCCATTATAGACGATAGACGGCCACTGACAAACCAACGGTGCTGTTTAGTTCATGGTTGGCCACTTTTTACCTCCTACTTATAGCACATGCAACACATGCAACTCCAAAAACAATACCCAACCGACCTTAAAAAACGGCGCTTCAGGCATTTTAATCGGCATTGTGATCCTGACCATTAATCTGGCAGCACAGCATTGTGGTAGTCTGGTACAGGCCAATGAACAGGCTTCTTGTCTTATTTTTATACACAGTTTAGCTTGTACTTTGTTGTTCAAGTGAAACTAAATATAACTTCAAAAAAAATTGTAAGGAAAAGGTCATAACATTCAAAATTGGGGAAAAAAATGGGGAAAAAGTAATACGTTATTTCAGATGAATTTAGAGTGCCAAAAGACTGGAATATTTTGTGGGTGTGTATTGGAAAGTAAGGAGGTCCAACTTACCAAAAGAAGAAAATTGTAAGCGCGGACAAAATAGAGTTGTTGTCGTTTTGGCATTTGCCTTGATGAGCTCATGAGCTGATCTCTACGCTTGAAGAAGGCACATGCCGAAACGTCAACCTCTCTATTTTCTCTGCGCGTACAGTTTTATTCTTTTGGTAATATGTTAATTCAGATAATTAACATGTTGTTTATTTTCGAACACTGCCCTGCGCTTTATTCCAATTATGGCCTGGAATGTTTTTTGACCGGTCTATAGAACTCCCTTTAGTACAATCAGTCTGGGATAAGGTCATCCCACGTTACACCCCCATAATGGCTGACTTGGCCTGCTTCCTGTATTAATCGACACTAGCACATGCAGCGGGAAAGAATGTTCTTAAAAACCGAATAGCACTGCCTATCCGATGAGAAGTCATCTCACGCTACTCACACAAAATGACCGACTTGGCCTGCTTCCCATATTAATCGACACTAGCTGATGCAGCGGGAAAGAATGTTCTTAAAAACCAATTAGTATAGTTGATCCAGAGAGAGGTCATCTCACGTTTCACCCCCAAAATGGCTGACTCGGCGAAACCTTCTCCCGACAATTAGGAGCGCCATGGGGCCAGTTGTTTATGCAGTGAGTCTTTAAACACCTATAAATAATAATCAATCAACTTAAAAATAGTATTTGAGTTCTCCAGATCCAGGCCAATGCACAGATATAGAATTGGTCAGCCCACTCCTTGACCACTCCTTGATAAGGTACACTATTTAGAGCAAGCGAGCAAACCATCTTCCATTCAATTCTTAGGTAATTTGAGTTTTTTTTCTTGGCGCTCCTCAGGCCAGACAGAAAGTTTGAGTGAGCTGATATTTTTGTGAATACCGGCCTTTTTCTAACTTACATGTGCTAAGTTTTCGAGCCCAATTGGTTCAGTAGTTGTTAAAAAAAAAAGTGAAAATTCAAAAATTCCATCAGGATAACACTGGGAAGTTTTAATAATAGAAATTGTGTACATATCCACTTCAGAACAAGCCTCCTCTATTATTGTGGAATTTTATCAAATCAAGGTTGCTGGTTAGTTAAAAAATGATATCTGCCAAACGATTTCGCATGCCCAAAAAGTCGCCGCAAAGTTGCTCAACGCGACACCAAAGTGCATAGCGTTTTCCTAGTTCAGTTTTGACGAGGACAAACCATTTTCCGAGCTCTGTTGCTGAGCCAGAAGTTTCCCCTCATACGAGACTATGAACTTGAAAAATTCAAAAAGGAACAAATATCCATACTACAATCTTTAAGTGTTTCTACTACGTTTACCTTCCCCTTGCATCTAAGCTAAGTTGTTTAGAGGGGAGGGAGGCTATTTAAGGTTGAAATGAAATTCATCACACTGTAATTTTGCAACATTGTTTTACTTTATTTATTCGAATGTTGAACTTGACTGGACCAATTGTCATCCATTGCAGACGAGTATGTAGCGAGTCTTCATCTTCCAACATTCGATGCTCACCTCACAGAACTTTCCGACGAGCAAGCCAAGTACATGGGGCTGAACAAGGCTGGGCCTTTTAAGCCTAATTACTACAGGTAGGTGGGTTTCATTATCTCATTTTTTCGTATCGTTTTCATTTAATTTAGTCCTCAGTTCAATTAACATGCTAGAAATATTCCCTTCATTACTAATTAGTTACTAGGGAGGTTGAATTACACAGACACATTGTCAATAATCATTTCCAATTTTTTATCATCATTTTGCTTTATTGTTAAAATTTGGTTAGTTGTCAAAAATTGAATGGAGAAAAGTACTTACTGTCTCATTGAAAGGTAAAGTATGTACAGATCGTATAGAATTCCTGTCAATTTACAAAAAAAGTTGAAAAATAGTTTTTGATCATTTCGTCAATATAATTGGTCTGTAGTCTTTTATCGACAAACCAAATGGTTTTTCCGATATCCTTACTAGTTAGTTTAAGTGCTTTCAGTTTTGTATTCGTCTATACTGCGCTGTTACCAGTACTTTTTTTTCCAGGTATTAATGCATATGACACTCCTTGGAAAAGGAGAGGGGTTATTTAGTGAAGCGATTCCTGCATCGTCTTGTAATCGAGAATCGAGTACCATACGTTATATTAATAATTGTAAAAATGATATAATATATCTATGTGCTTTGCAAGTGTCTTGTTATAAAAGCGTAGTATTGATGTATGCACTTAAAAAATAAATATGTGTATTAGGAGGGTACTTCGTTTTCTCCAGTAATCCTATTCAACGACTTCACTAGATTTTTTTATTGAACCTTTTGATTTATTTATTGGTGTTCAGTTGTAATTTGGGAGTTATTCACATAGAAGAATACAAGTGTCTCTTCACATCCAGATTATATTTTCTAAACTATTTGTGAACAGAATTGTTCCTGAGCCCCTAATGTGCTTTTACTTTTCTGTGTGAAATTATTTGGCTCAGAGATGCCTCTTTAAAAAGTCAGAATTTGTCATGCTGCTGAAAACATTCGCTGACGTCAGAGTCGCTGCTTATGTCTTCTTGGTAGCCGATCGTATCAATAAAAAGCTTATCTTGATATCTAGTACTGGGAAACCACCTGTCACAACAATTAAATGGCGTCATAGTCATACACGGACGAAACGAACAATTAGGAGTGATTAAATAAAAGACAGTTTTAATACCTACTTATCGCTTAGAACACATCGTAGGAAGAAAGCGAAAAAGGGACATTTGTTTTCATTTCAAGCCAAATGCAATAAATGACGGAAGTTATCATACCAATCTTCCCTATTATATTACCACATCAGGCTTATTCAACTCATCCAGTGTTAAATCCATGGTTTGCTGCCTTTACGCCATATTTTGGTTATGCAGTTGAGTAAGCTCTTGCCCTCCGGCATCTTTCAGATAAATTTATTGCTTAAAAAAAATTCTCACTGCCTTAGCTGCTTGTATAGGATGTTATATTTAAAAATTTGTCACAAACAAACATAACATGTTATTACTTTTTTGAGACTCATATCTCCTGACTAATTTCAGCACTATAGTTTTGAAAAAAACTGTTAATAACTGGG
>QKMV01000490.1:0-22306 GCA_003287335.1 Lednia tumana
ACGTTAAGCGGTGGTCCCCTTGGTGCTTTTCGACAGGAGTAGGCTACGTGCCGGCACCGGGTTTCCCTTCTTCCCTGCTTGGTTCATCATCACCCTCTTTATCACCCTATCATTCACCGACGCCAATAGACCAGTGCGACAGGGCCAGTTGTCAATACAGTGCGTCGTTAAACACCATTATTAAAAAAAAATTACGCTACAGTCATGGATTATGCTGTGTTTGTTAAATTCTTTAATTAAGATTAACCAAATTCAAACTTCTTCACAACCATCCCCTCTTCCCTGACTCCTCAAAAGTCTTGTTGACGTAGTCCAGATTCCAGACTCAACGAATCCATTAAACATATTGTCGCGCGCGAAAAAATGAGTTGAATTGTGATCTCTTTCCTGCATCTTGATTCTTGACACTCCTGCTCAGAAAACATAATGAGCTGTTATAGGCAATTAAAAAGCGAGGTGATTTATTCGTTTGACAAGACGACCTCTATTTTCGAAACTGGTGTGCGTGGAATTTTTGGGTGACGAAAGCGGTTTGGTTGCGATTAACATATTTGGCGGGAATTGGCAGAGTTGATGAAATTGTGTGCGTCGTGGAGAGCGCTATGAGATGTGTCAAGACAGACCGCCAGTGACAAGATGAGTTAAACATTTAGTACGCGGTCTCTCAGAGTTACAGTTCATATTGTGTTTCGTAAATATTTGCATAACTGATCCAATACGCATTTACTATGTCATCTTTGAAAATAATTAAGTAACATAAATGTAGATCATGTCAATACGTTATGTAATATGCTCTAGAAATGATGAGAGAAGTATACGATTTTTTAGTGTTATTACACCAATTGTTCTGACGAGCGGTAATTTAATAAATAACGCTGAGAAAAGTTAGTAGGTACAGCTGAAGTCAGTTGAGTCCAATCATTGTCATGCGACAAAATCGCAATTCTGATTCCGATGAAAGTTTTCTTCGAACTATACGCGATGGACTACACAGGTAATGGCTAGGAGAAAGCATGCTTTGAGAAACATAGCCACACGCCTTTTTTACGCGGGTCCTGTTTCCTCATGCTTCAATTCGTATTAGATAATAACGATGATAACATGTTATTAAAACCTCGTTAAAAGCTAAAAGCGTAAAACGCACAGTAAAATTCGCCACTAGCGCCAACAACTTCTTACTGCATCTTTGCAAAAAAAAAAAAAAAAAATAGTGCCGGGCACATCGAGTGGGTCTAAAGCCCGCATATCCACGCCATCGAACGGTTTACCCAACATTTAAATAATGCCAAACGTGTCCTTTCACCCTACAAACAACTCATCTGTGCCGACAAATTTTCCGTGGAGAATCTCTCCTATTTCTATCTATTCCATATTCTGTACTATGAGCGAGATCCGAAATCCGTTATCAATACGTCTAAATGTCGGGCAAACATCCTGTGGCCCGGGCCATGAATGAATGAACGAACTAAGGAGAGGCACAAGAGGAAACGTGACAGTCATCGTACTACAAATCGGACTGCCCCTCGCAATGATAACGATAACAGATAATTGAGAGGGGCGGTTGAACGACTAGAAGAGCAAGAACAGTTTTATATATAGCTTCAGCTAATAATGGCATTGATTCTCTAAGCGATCATATTATTAAAGATATCCATCTTTCACTGACACATCTTTCATCTTTTCACGTGTAAGGGTCGCGTGAGGTGTACCTATAACTTTCTGAGTTTATAATAAAAAATTCACTACGTATACAAGGTATACCACGATGGAAGATTGCAATAATGTTCGTTTTCGTGTATGTAGAGTGCGATGCTGATGGCTGACTGTCTTGGACACATAGTTTTCCGTGGTTTTCCACTGTGCTATTCCAGCTAATGCAGGGATAGTTATTGTATCACGTGGTACAATAACTATTCCAGCTAATGCAGGGATAGTTATTGTACCACGTGGTACGACCGCCTCCTAGACCGCTCCATTTCCCATTCTATGCGATCATTTCAAACAGCAAAAGAGCGATTTTTTTGTTGATATGATTGAGATAGGAGTTTTCATCCGAATTGTCAACGCATTTTCATCTCCCATTCACCGCGCGTGGTGCTCCTGTCGCGATTAACAAAACAGAACGCACACTCAAATCGTATGACGTCATTTCCTGGCCGTTAACAATTTGCATGCGCTGAGAAATAAACCCACACATCTAAAAATATTAGACTCTTAATTTAATAAACGGTTTGGTTCGGTCGCGGATCGGATTTCCTCTTGTTGTATGCCGAAATCAAGATTAAATCGAAGACGACGTTATTTTTCGTCTTGTTATCTAATAAAAAAAATTATATTTCGTAACTTAATATTTTTTTGTGTTTGCTTGGGTGCAAGTCGGCTCGGTAGTTTATGTGTATGGATGAGATGGAAGGACAATGGCATTACGAAATTTCATAAGGACACCGAGCATATTCGACACGTGGCTAACACTTTTCGATTGTGTGCCACAGCAAAAACAACAACGAATGGGTTCAATTAAATATTCTAGGACGGTTCTCGATCGAAGTTTCGTGTGTGAACTATAAACATCTCGGCAATTTCTTAAAATTATAAAATTAACATAAATTTGTCTTCTAGTTGAATGATCAATAGAGCCCTACTCAAAAGAGGTCGAATCAGCTTTCCGCAGGTTTCTATCAGGTGGTACTCAAATGCAATTGGTACCATAATCTAAAGGTACCGAAATTCAGGCTAATTTAAAAGAGGTATATAATATAATTTAGTAATGACTGTGTCATTATATTAATCACAGTGCGGTACACCAAAAGCTTGCGGGGTCACTTTGCTGAAAGGTCATTTAATTATCAATCAGCAAGCAATCTAAATTTCGCATACAACTTCCAATGTTTCGCGACATGCAATAAATAGCTCCACAGCATCTCCACTCCACAGAAGAACACTATTAAACACTATATAGTCGCGCAAAAAATCATCATCAACTCCCCTCCCCCCCCCATATTATGATGCACTAAACACTATGAGATGCGTTTTAAAGTTATGAGCGAACAACGGTACCCTCGCGGTCTAGACTTAGTCGTTCACAAGCGTATTATTCAAGGTAGAGACCCTACTTTCCTGTCCCTCTCCCTCACCCTCCCGCTCACACAGTCCTTCACTCGTTCGCTCTCTCTCCCTCTCTTGGCCACATACATAATACACAGAAAGCAAGTCCTAACTCGCCTTCCTTTGTTTACCTCAGCCGCTTTGTTGTGGTCTGTCTCTCGCCTCTCTAACAGTCAATAACTCCAAAAGTAAAACTGGATAAAATCATTTTGTTCTTCGGACTGTACAATTATTATTTTGTAATGTGAATGAGGACCGCTTGCCAAATAGAAATTCCATGCACTCATATGATGCCTCGCGGGGGAACTGGGTAAGAAATAGCTAGCTGTTCATGATAGTTGTTGTAGCAAGAATGGTAAAACACGATCTCATTATCTGGATAATCTCTTGTCCACTTGGTATGTGCGTGTCCTGTGTATGTGTGTGTGAGTGTGTATGTGTGCTTGTGTGTAAGAGAGGAAATCGAGTCTACCTTTTGGCGGTCATAAGTGCACTCATAAGTTGAATATATAATTGAATTACCTACTGCATGTTTAACTTAAATTATTGAAGTTTACTATGTAATGTGGTTTTCATGTAAGGTTTAAGAAAAATATAGTGTGTGCCTAACTACTTACGAAAATCCGATAAATATGTAAATATGAAAAAGAATATTATCAGAAACTGCTGTATTTGATGTTGTAACTGTTCAATGGATTTTGTTTGTCTGCATTTTCTAGAATCTTCTGGGGCATTCAAGAATGTTGTTATGTGCTGCAGACGTCCACGAATTTACACGAATATTTATGAAAAATCGGAAATATTCCTTAGGAGTGAAATTAATTTTTAAATGAACATATCTCCCCGCAAATGAGTTACTGAAACCGTTTTCCATGAGTACCAATATGAAGGCAAATAACCTCAAAAGGTTATCCACAAAGTTTCTGACTATTGAGTCAGGTGTCTGATTCATCATTGCAATTGAATCTAAATGAAAGCAAGCAGTTTGATCCCGCCCATTATTCCCGCTCTTTCCAGACACGAAGAAAGTTGTGCAAAATATTGGAAATATATTAGTTTATAAATAAACGGCAAACCTTAAGATAAGAACACGTGTTGATACTACCAGTTTAAATTCGTCCACACGTACGTGCTAGCAGAACTGAATGAAGTTCTATGCAGTTTTATCAGCGTCTATTGCGCAATTGGTGATTGCATAGCATAAATGGCGTCGTGTAAAAAAATTGGCGGGAAACTGTGCAAATGAGCCACGTTTCAGACAATAAGACCTTGCACATTTTGCCGGTGTCTGTGCCCAACTCCCACTATGACCATGCCATAACTGGAGAGGAGAGTGGCAGGGATATACAAATTGAAGAGACATGTATCTCCAAGGTCTTTTAGTGAAAAAACAAAGACAGTTTAACAAAGAGCGGAAATTTTCGCCAAATAATTTTTGTACCTATTAAGTTACCTGACCCAAATCGTTGTAGGAACATAGATTTTTATGATGGATTTTTCGTCGTAGGCTGGGTTCTGAAAGTGCAACGATCAGTTATTATGGTAACGAATTAATATCCCAACTTACATTATTCGTTAGAAATTCATTTATAACTTATTATTAATAAAGGACGCTTTTGTTGTGGCGGAAGCGTAATATAATATGGCAAAATAATATCATTCTCTTTTTAATCAATCCCGTTCACTGTTCGGAGATCCCTTTGTGAATCAAGTTTTAAGGGTAGGTTTTGCCGGTACTTGCAGTTGCTAGCTGCTCCTTTCACGTCTGCCCGAATCCACCCCTAGCGTTTCCTGTTATTTCTCTACATGGGTGCAACGGGAAAAGGGGTAGGTTTAGAGGTGGATATGTTTGAAGCACATGTGACTGTCTCTCTACCTACCCATAAGGTGTAAAGCACTCTTCATTGTTACATGTATTTTATTATTATGTCCCTGTTATAAATCCGACAGGTTTCGTATATCAAATATTTGAAAGTACGGGTGAAAATAGGTTCGTGCAAAAAATGACACATTGCTAGTTGTCAGAACGGTGGATGGATTTTCTTTATATTTATATTTAGAAGAGAAGAGTGCTTATTTAATATTAAGGATAAAAAAATATTTTTTAATTTCTTTTCGTTTCAAATTATTTTTTATTATTCCCTTTAACTTTTTATATTCTGCTTTTTCATGTGGAAACTTCTAATAAAATGACAATGTTTAATTTTTAGGAAAGCCAAGGCGCCAAATATTATTGTTATGATCTGTCAAAAATCATCACGTGAAGAACAACGTTTTGTCCACCCCCTACTGGCAACGCTCATTCTAGGGCCTCTTCCCCCACCAGTTACTACGCCTCGGCGCCAACTCGGCGCTTGAGTTGTGCTTCGCTTAAAGTAGTTCGTAAATACATCATTTTATTATCAATTATTTTCACTTTGACAACCGTTTTTAACTTTACCAATCAATTTATAATATTACCCTCGACAACATACATTCAATATTTATCCATAAAATAACGTACTTCAAGAATAAACCTTGATGACCCAGTTGCACCGCTAGAAGGTCTTACCTAGCGCGGATGGATATATAAAATGGCGGGAGCTCGCTCGTGGTGGCGGGTACACAGTGCAAGCATTTGGTTGGGTTGGGGAGTTGCTGGCTAGGCTCGTGAGAAGTATCGCTGGACGAGTTTGACATTCAGTTCGCAGACGGCGTAGCGCGTGGTCGTTACTCGTTGACACTCTCCGAGTGGCGTACAAGTCGTGGTACCAAAGTGCGAACCAAGTTGGATATCTGTGAAGAATGCGTTCTGAATCAAAATCGAGTTGTGGAATTTGTTCGAGATGTGTTTTCTATCGTGTGTGCTTCACTAGGCGAAGACATATTATAAACAATCTTAACGTGTAAAACTATCTCCGAGTTTTTGGTTTTCTACGTTTTATTACAAGGAAGCCGGTTCACCTATTTGGGATTACCAATTTGCTGTCGGCAGTGGGATTAACTCACCACCTTGTTTATTTGGTAAGTGTCATATGTCATAACAAAGTCTTCATGGTAAACCCCCCTAGGATCGCTTTATCGAACTCGACCAACTTCTGACATTTGTACCGGGGCGTGTCAACCACATGACACCGGCTGAAATTCTCTTGGCGCCTTGCGATTCATTATCATTCTCATCTAGCATAACTCGAATGCCAATTGCATGAACCTGATTAATGTAAAGTGATCCTAATGCATTATTATTTTCCGCGTCCAGTGACTTCTGTATCAACTGACAGCCGGTCGCTTCAAGATGATGACGATGCCAGTGCGCTTCGGCGACGACTGGGACTTTAATTCCTACGGACTTCAAGCACCAACAAACACCATTCCATTCTTCCAAATGGAACAAACATTGCAAATCGGTTCCGATTGCTACACGTCTCTACTGAGCGAGGACATATGGAAGAAGTTTGAGATAGTTGACATTCCAATAAACAATTTTGTGGCACCTTGCGATAGTTCAACAGACGAAGACAGTGAGACCGACGCCTTGCAAGATTGTGCGTCGAGGACAGTAAAAGAGGCACGTGAAATCCGACACCATGACTGTATGTGGGCCGGAAGATGTGGTAGCAAAGATCACAAGAAGATCGCGAAAGATGCTGCGAGTTTTGCGACAATGCCGCCGACCAACGCTGCAACTTTACTGACAACTCGGCCTACCGCAAGGAAAACAACGCGAATAGTCAAGAAAGAGAAAAGTGAGCTCATTGTTGCGGTCACGCCTCAAATGAATTCAACTTTGAAAACCAATTTGCCTCTCGTACGCAGCAATGGGGTGAATGTTGTTAATAACAGTGTCTCACTGTTGAAAAGAGAATTACAAAACTGTTCGCCGAAAACTAATGGACGTAGCTTATTGAGGACTCAAGTTAATAATAATATGCAGGTAGTGACAACAACTAATGTAAAAGATATGCGAGTGTTTAAAGATTCTTTGGATTCGGACGGTGGCTCGAGACCAGACACACCACAGACTTCTGAATCTGAAGATGATTGCGAGGACCTTTTCAAGCATACATTGGACATCAGTTCTTCAGTATCAGTCGTGTGCAGTGATGACACTAGTTCGATGTCGAGTTATCGCGATGATTATCGGACGCCCAGTGAGTCAGTTCAGGATGACGACGAGGAGTGTGATGAAGACGACGATATTTTGTATGATGAAGACGAAGACGACGATGATGATGACGATTGTGATAATGACGATTCGGACAACGAGTTAGCGGATCCTTCGACGGCAGTCGCCGTGTCTGAGGTGACGGGTCAACGTCGACCTGTCGTCGCCAGTCCCGTCACGAGCCACCTTTTGAACAACTCCTTCAAGAGCGATCATAGCTATCATCAAAGCAAAGCAGTACGGCTAGACAACTTGGGAGTGCAGACACCTTCCGATTCTGGTGAGTTTCGTTGACAATACCTCCATTTCTCGCATGATCTGATGGAAATATCGATATTATTTCGGTCGGCCCATAGTTGTCGGTGCGCAACCTCCGAATCCGATCCCCCCGTCCGGGACAGAGCTGTGGCAGAAAGTCCTCCAGTGCGAAAGCGCGGGAAAAGGCGTCGCGAGTCAAGGTTGTTACGCTCGATACGGGCCCCACACGCGCCGCCGAAATGTTCAGGGCTTTAAAGCACGGCATTTAAACATTAGAAAACATCGACTCGACAGTCGTGCTTCATTTTCTTATTTTTTTCGGTAAAAAAAGGAATACTTCGTGCGAATAACCATTGCTATCTGCTCTTATACTTTTTTGAGTAAGTAGTTTTTATTTGGAAGCTGGTTTTTCCGTCTTATAGCGTTGGTTTTCTCCGATCAGTATTGACACTATTTTGTTGACTGAAAACTGGCCAGTCGTGCATTGGAGTTGGTAAACGTTTCTGATATTCATTCAAGTAAAGTCCACATTCTTCCATGTCCCAAGGTGGAATTTCTAAGACAGAGACTGGGAAAGTTAAAATGCCCGGAGGTTCTAGAGATTATAAATCCTCTCGTTAGGATTTGTCTAGATTTTTGGGGGGAGATAAAATCCAATTATCTTGCCCGACGACCGGTTCTCTGTGAGCTTCAAGTAACACTGACGTTTTCGACAAGTGGAAATATTTGCAAGTTATAGTTAAGGGTTAGGTAGGACACTTGCCTGCTGTGCGCACACTTCAGAATTAGGTCAAGTCCACTTCCTTTGACAGGCCAGGCTGGTAGCACCTATCTGGTCTTCAGTATTGTGCTTTCACACCAACATCGTACATTTACCAATTACTCGTAAGTCAAGACAACAACGGGAACTTGGAAGGAAACAAAAATAGTAGAAGCGCCAGAAAGAACCAAATCTTTGTTAACGTCTTTATCAGTTGAAATGAAAGACACGAACTTTGCTCGGGACCAGTTTTTTTAGTAGGCCGTTAAACCTTAACGGTCCGTTAGAAAAATAGTCAAGACATCTGATTGACTGTTGCCAGAGAGATAACAATTTTACCCGACCGTCAAAACCGGCCCTTAGAATGAGAAAGGCTACTGTTACGTAATTTCAAAATTGATGCAGTGCTAATCGTCAATGAAACATGATCCCAGATCAAACTGCCAGCTTTTCGCCAATAATCTTATCGGTCGTGATTTGCCTAAAACATTCGCGCATTCTTTGCTACACATATCTCTTACGATCAATTCATTCACCCATACGAACACACGCACACATACACATACACATACACATACACACACACACACACACATACACACACATACACACATACACACACACACACACACACACACACACCACACCGACCGTTTAGCGTGGCGTAATAATAGAACGCTTGGTTAGTTCTCGGCGGACACGGCGACAGAGACAGACCTAGACATTACGTCATCATCATCATTTCCCTTTCCTCTCGGTTCGGTATAAACAGCTGTACTCGCAGAGATAATATTATGTGGTCGAGGCTTGGGAAAGGGGGGAGACATTCTTTCAGTCTCGGCCAATAGGTCATATTTCTCGCTCCGGCCAGGCAGGCTAGGCAACTGATAAAATGTACTCCCGAAAGTTAGGAAATGTCATGTTTCTCTTATCTTGACTGATATTAATTAAGTTCTGTGGTTATTTTTCTTCTCTCTCACACTTAATAGTTCAAAAGTTATCGGTATGGTATGTGTCTCGTATTTCGGTTGCTTTTAAAAATTAAAAGTCATCCAGAAGAGATTGTTTTAGTGGCCAGGAAATGGGAAATGATTGTCGATGTTTGGCCAGTCAAAAGATGATGAACGAGCCTAGCCGAGCATACACACTCTGAGACTCCGTGTACTAGGAAACCACCTGCATTTTGCCTCGAGGGGCTGATGAATTAATTCCACGAATTCGGATCGCCAATTTCCCACCGTGGCTCAGTCGGCCGAAATCGCCCGGTGATTAATTCCCCATAAAACTAACCAAATCGAAGGCCATTTCTCTCGCAATCATGAGCACAATTTTTTCCATTATCAAATCACGCCAATTACACTGCACGTCCACGTTCGCTCGATTGAAAGAATGACAAAACGCCGAATGTAAGAACTGGATTGTGCGAGCCCTGGGGTAGCTGTCAAAATGAAGCAGACACAACATTATAATATAATGACAAGAGAGCTCCACACGACTGAATCCGGGTTGGACGTACAACTTTCATTAAACCAATAATCGGCTACCTCTCTGTTCCACCGTGTACTATTCAGATTAAGGTGTGTCAATTAGAAACAAGATAAGTTTTATTGATCAAGTGTGCATACGAGATCAAAGCAAAGGTTTTTGACGTTTGATACAGCCACGGTAGACACGTGGATAGGCTTGTCGGTATGCCCGTCTGATCTTGACCTTGGCGTTTACAGTGTTGGTGCTAAGGATAGATACATTTATTCGAAGAGAGGAGATAGGTTATGCACGTTACGTCAGGCCCGCAAGAGTGACTGCGACGACGACTGACTACGGTGTGGCATGGAGGCAAGTTCAACGGTCTACACAAGGTCTAGTGCCGAGCCGAGGTTGTTTGCGAATATGGTGTTACACTCTCTAGCTGAGCGGCAGTCGAGCTTGATGGTTGGGTGGGCCTCGACATTGTGATGAGGTCGGTGTTGGTCGGTGTCTATCTGCCACCCATCGCGAGTCTTCGTCACTCGCTAATTAGACACCCCTTGACGCTTGGGAACGTCGCGGCGTTCTGGGAGGTAGCGCTTTCTTTTTTGTCCCCGTAAACATGACGGTTAGTTAGGTACGACGGTACGGTGTCCCCTCCCGGTCATCTAGGTTCACTTTTATGTAAATCACGCGTAATTAGTCTTTCTATTTATAGAGCTTTATGCTTACTAGTCAATTATCTTCTTTCGCTGGGTTGTATAATTGTTTTACGATCGAGGTAATATTACGAAGGCATAGTTACGTAACATGGTTGGATGGTATTATTATTTATTATTGGAGTTAGTGGTCTCTAGGCTCGCGTGTAGGCTACTAATAGTGTAGCTAGCTCGCTTGAAAGTGAACCGGTGACCGAGTGAAGGACAAACGTACATTAATCCTTTCCTCCTTCTCTTATACACCTTGCTTGGCAATCACCTTGAAGAAGCTGGCAAATATTGTCTCAGAAATGTTCTGACTACACAAGCGATTGAATGGCGATGGTGTAACCTTACTGGGAATCACTGTTCTATAGTGGACTTGTCGACCAACGCTTGTTATGGCTAAATTAGTTGAGATCTGCTTTTGCAGAAGCTCGCAGCGTTAGTACTTAGGATACCGATGATTCTCTCATGTCGGTGTATGCCAACAGCAGCTGTCGAACGGATAGAGAAGGATGGGCATCTCGGCAGGTTTTTGGCGATTGGCCAGTCGAAAATGCATTTCGTGTGGCCGGAATTTTTCAAGTGTGTTTCGGCGCGTGAATTTTTCTAGTCTGGGTACGGAATTAGATCGATGCGTTGCGTTTGAAAGTGCGTTGAATTGTGTGGTAGGAATTTTCGTAAAATTCCGAAAATAGATTTTGAACAAATTCCAGGTAGTTGCGTGTGGCATGTTGGTAGAAACGACGAGAAACAGGAAGGATTTCATATAAAGCTTTTTGGAGATTGCTTGGAAGCGGGAACGTAAAGAAAAAGACAGTGCAGCATTTTCCCCTCTAATTCGCTAATAAACTTGCTAGACGACGCCGGAAATAAGTTTTAAATCCTCTCTGCAACGTAGTCGCTATGCCAATTTAGTAGACGGCAAAACTAGGTACTTCGTTTTAGTTCGCACCCGAAGTTTCCCTAATTATATTACCCGTAAACAAAAGTTTTGTCAATGAGTATGTAAACCACCTCTAAAATGTATCCCACACCAACCAGCCAGCCATCTAATCCAGAAGACGTGCTTTTTTGCTGACGCTCTTCTATTTCCAGACAGAAATATATAAAGCAGGAATGCATGGCGGCAAACTTTGCGAAGCTTTGCATCCCGACACTGCATTGAACTTTATTCGATCCTCTTTTTTTTTCATTTTGCAGCTCACACAAGTTCCGTCTAACAAGTGCAATAACTCTGTTTGAACTCAGGGCCGCTTCGCTATGTACTGTGTGTTGGCAGTTTGTCAGTCTAGTTTCTTCTTGTGTTGACGTGGGCGTTTTACTCGGAAAACTCTACGACAACGAAGGAGGAACAGAATCTTTCAATGACAAACCTGATCATGCTGCGACTACCAGACAAAACAAAGTACTTGCTTCTCTCTACCTAGTAGCTTATAGCTTGCTTCCTTTCTCGCCCGACTTCTATCGTAACTAAAGCTAAGCAAAATGATTACAGATTTGGTCGAATGAGTTTCAAAGAATATCGCGCGGTGTGTGTGTATATATATATAGCTTCCTGTGGCAAATGAGAATCTCGATTCTCATGTAGTAAGTGACTTCAGTTTTTCTGCCTACTTCGGCGGCAAATGCAAGTGATGCACTGAGGAGAAGAGTGATGCACAGAGTTCCCACGTCTCGCGGGAAGGTGTTCACATTAGCTCTAGCTCTTCGCGACTTGCGACTCGCGCAAAGAAGTTGATCAAACTTGGCGTTGATTTTTATTCGAGTCTCAAAATGCGAATCATGCCAATAACGAGCAATTTCACCTTTTTGTACGTCGCGCAGCACAACAAAAAAAAAACCAACTCTAGAAGCAGACCATTCAGGTAGGTAGGTAGTATGAAACGGTATGTGTCACGATCTAGAATTGAACATTCCTGCTCGTTTTCTATCAAGAATAGATCTAAAAGCTTCAGCAGAGAACCGAGTTGGTAGCCGCCGTGATCTAAAGTATTAAAATCATAACTAATTGGCGGCAGGTAGAAAATAATGGCCAATAATTAAGAGGCAACAGCCAACAAGATCGTTTTTTTTTTGTTGTTTATTCTCTCGGACTTTATAATTGTTTTTACTTGAAAGTCACGCATATGATTCAGAAGTGTACTTGGACGCGTTGACCACTAATTTAACGCAGTCGTAGATTTTTCTATGCACTGTACGTCTTTCATCCGGTCGTGAGGCTGGTAAAGCTATCGTAATAACTTGATCTCGCGCGCCCGCCGCTGTCCACAGCATCCAATCTTTGAGATCATCGACTTGTACGTACACGCGCGTTGAATGCCGCGCACCACTGCGTCAAATTTACGATCTTATGTCACACGTGCCCCATTGCGAGATTAGGTCATATAAAGCCAGTCCGCCCCAAAAAAACCCCATCCACCCGGCTCGGCCCCCATGGCCGCAGCAGCGGCTTCGTCGACAAGTCCATTATTTTTTAAATCCCCCTTTCTATCCTCTGGCCGCTATTCACGTCTCGGCTATCTCTTATTTGTACACTGGGCCGCGCGCCCTTCAGGGGCGGCACGAAGACGCCCAAAAAACTACGCCAAATGTGTCTTGAGGTTGTGACTTGAGAGAGAGAGCACCCCTTGCTCGAGATGGAGATAAAAACGCCCATTGCTGCGCCCTAATGCGCATAAATATGTGATTGCGAATGGGGCACACATGTAGAATGGGAGAGACCGTTGGAATACGAATAAAAAAACGTTACTTTTCGCGTCTCCGTGAGCCTCTTCAGTTTATATTTGGCGCGAGCAAATTAGATTTCTACGATCGTTGGTACGATCGTCGACTCCTGGGGTCGTGGGTGGGGAGGAACTGCTTTTTTAATGCGGCAAAACAGCAGGGAATGCTCATTCGATCCCCGCCGATTACCTGGTGGCCGGCCGGCCAGCCCCAATTACCGAGACCGTCAACGCGCCAGTAAACTCTTCCCAATCATCGTGTCTGCATCGTGAATCCCGATCGACCTAATCACGCCGACATTATCACGGCGCGACGATCGCGTCTCGAATACACCCTCGCGTCCACTCCACACTCCGACGCCACCCCCGCCGAAACCAAGCAAATCCTGCAAGGAGAAAATCACCAAGACAGCAGCAGCAGCAGCAGCAGCAGCAGCAGCAGCAGCGCACATTTCTCCGCATGTGTGTACGTGCAGCGTCGTCCTCCTCCTCGGCCGACGCCGACGCCGGCGTCGCCTCTCTGGCGTAGGTCACAAGGATGCTGCATGGCACACAGAATTGGGTGTGTCTGCCTCGCGCATGTCGACCCTGCCCCTTCCACCGGCCACCCACTCATCCACCCACCGGTCTGACGTCACCACCGCCGCCGCCGCTGCCACCACCGACGTCTGGCTCGACGCCGACGCTCGACGCCGCTAGTTCGGGATCGATGTCGTAGACGGCAATGACCGGCTCGCAGGTCGACGCATGGCGGGACCCACACCACCGCCCCCACCCCGTACGCGAGTACATTTCTGACGTAGATATTTTATTGGCTAAAGAAGCGACTGCCGGGATACCAACTACCGTAACTGCAGAATATCGAATAGCTGCACAATACAAAAAGTCCCTGATCGAGCTGAATTCGAACCTGGGACCCTACGCGCAGAACGCACGCATGCATTCCAGTACGCTGCGAAACCAGCTGGCCGTTCCCCGCATTTATCAATGTCTGGATCATCGAAGCCGTCATGTCTACGCGCCGGCGCACTGCTAGCGCGCGGCAGCGGCGGCGGCGATAAAAAATGATCCTCTACGTCGGAAATTTACTCGCCCCCTCACCCCCTTCGTGCACTGCGTCATCCCACCACCCGCACGGGGGGGTTGAGGTGGGTCGACCGACCCCCCCCCCTCCCCCCATAACCCACCCCCAACCGTCGGCGCATCGCGCGCCCCGGGACGCGCCGCGGCCTTGGGACTCCGACGCCCTCGTCGCATCCACTTAGCCCGAACCGAACGTCCTCGCGGGAGAGAGAGAGAATCTATTTCAGCGTCGCCACACGCCATTTTTTTCCGTCTACCTCCCTCCACCCCGGCCCGTTCGCCGACTATCGCGCTCTTTCCGAACTCCGAACTTCGTTTTCCGGCCGGCGCCCTTGTTTTGACGCATCGTCCTCGACGGCGTTCAGGGTCACAGACGCCAGCGTCGGGCGTGCGCGCGAAATGCCCCCCCCCCCCCCCCACCCGCGTTCTGTGCCAACCGCGACTTCCTCGACGCGACGGCGGGGGTGGCCGATCTTTCGTTTCGCGCCCGCGTTTTCCCACGGCGTGTGCACCGCGCGACGTGAAGGTGGCGGTCGTTGACCCGCTCGCTTTGCACACGTGACCTTCGCGCTTCTGACTAGGGCGTGTCTCTGGCCGGCCGGTTGTCTGCCGCTCCAGTTCTCGATCGCTCAAGACCCCCGCGGGCCGCGGGCCCATCCGGGTGGGCGGATTTCTCTCCGCGAGCGAGCGAGCGCGCCGACGGAGACTTCGACTTCGACACCGCGCCGCGCCGCGAAATCTGCATTCCTCGGCCGTCAGACCGACGTCGAGCCTCGTTAGGGACAGTCGATAACGCGGCTCGGCGATCTGTTCACGATTAATCATCGGGGCCGGTCGACTGAGCCGTGGGAAATTGCAAGACGCCACCCGGCGGACGGTATGACGTCTTCGGTTGCGGCGCCCCTCGGAGATGTCCTGTTCTCGCGCGCGGTGGCCGTGCGCCGCTAATTCGCGCGGTTAATTGTTTCTACGTCAATCGGCATCTCGCGGCGGCGGCGGCGGCGGCTACTACGTCAGCGTATCTTGCGAAACGAGCCAAGGACGTCTGCATTCTTGTCGCCGATCCTTTGCAGCATCCTCAATGAAGATAATCGCATCCTTCCTTGTACATTTTTCACCGCGAAGACATCGCGCGAAGACCTGCAACGAAAACGAAACGCGCTGGACGACGCCACGCTATGCGTTCGGTGCAGTAAAAATCCGCACTTTGCGCACATTTTTGTCGCGATTAATTGAATCTGTAAAACTGCACTAGACTGCGCGCCCCTCGACCTAAAACTCTGTCCTACCGTAACATTCTAAATATACAACAAGCTCAGCTCTTTTTTTCCCCGTGTGCACTCGGTTCATTACACCGCTGGCAGCCCACCCACCCTATTCCCCCTCCCCCCCTCCCCGTCCCCTCCGTCCCCTCCGTACTCCACGGCGAGCTAGAGTAACCACGTCGTCGCGACGAGACGCAAGAGTGGGGGGTACTTGTATGCACTCGAGTACACCTCCCGACGTCGGCTCTCTCGTACGTACCGTATCCACGTGTCGTGTTGGCCTAGGCGTTTTAGGCGTCGCCGGGGCGTCCGCGATCGATACGTGTAGGCCTACACCGACGCCGGCGTCTGCCACGCGTCGACGTCCTTCCCTCCGCACCCCGCCTCCAGCCCCTCGCTGAAAGTTCAATGTCGAAAGTTCAATGTCCCGGGCGGCGCGACGACGTTTTGTGCACCCCTCGGGCCGGCGTTCCTTTTTGCCGCGCAAATATCGACCCTGTCTGTGAGGGGGGGGGGGGGTGTCGAGGTTTTTGGCTGGGATGGGATGGGACGGGACGGCGTTGGCAGCGGTGGGTGGTGAAGGGTTACCTTGCGTACTACAAGTCTACACCCGCATGGACTTGGCTAGGGGATGGCGGCGGCGGTGGTGGTGGTGGTTGTGGTGGGGGTGGCCGGGAAGGGGGCGAAAAGAGGGTGGCGGATGGGATACAACCTTGGTGGGGCTCCCGGGCTTGCAGTTTTCGGGAGGTGGCGGGCTGGTGTGGGTTTGACCTAATTACCGAAAATATCAGTGTCTGTCTAGCGGATCTCGCAAGAGCGATCCATACATACTTCGTACATTCTTCGGTTTAACGGAACTATTCGAAAAAATGAGACGACATACATGTACAGGCTGTTATAAGCTTCTCCATATTTTTTTTGCACAAACCTTTAACAGTTCCTTCTGATCGATAAGCGACTAATAACGTCATTTTGTCATGTACAATCGTGAAATTACATCTGAAGCAGCCTTCATTTTCATTACTTGCCTTAATTGAACATTTCTATCAAATGCCAATTGATTAAATATTGATTAGGACTGTCGCTAGACAAAACGTGCGTTAACGTGCGACCGAGACTTCATTGTTCGGCGAATCCTTTTGATACATTCCACTACAACAGAACTATACTACAACTACGAGTTACTACACTATTACCCAACTATTCGAAACTAAATAAATCACACGACGACTCAACCTTTGTTAACCCAGGCTATATCCATCGTACCGGCGAATCGTGTCAACGCTGACCTAGGTGGGGGCGGAAATGATATTTCTTTCCCGGCTCGCCATTTCCCGCTAGAATAGTTCCGATTCATCAGAAACTATTATAGTAGCAGCGCGGTAGCGAGCGTGGCGCGGCTCGTCGTATAGTAGCTGGCAGCAGACATATAGACGGACGTTGAGTGAGCACGAGGGACCGAAAGACAGGACGCGCCGCGTGCGCACGCATCTAGGGGTACACTCTGCACTCGATTCACTGGGAGAGCAGGGCGATGTTGGCAGTTTAACACAGAAAGGTATGGCTAGAGAGTCTATTTTCTGGGTGTCATGCAGTATACTCTCTCACTGTGTAGACTGTAAGTTGATAAGGAAGTCGTGACACTTTGTCGAGGGTAATCGTAAATCAAATTGAACCGATTCTAGAAAATCCAAGAAAAGAATTTATATGCCGGGTACAACAACGAAATGCGCTCGAGATTTGAAGTTCGTTCAACTATGCCATCCCAATAATTAGACTAAAAAGCTACTAAGGGCCGGTATTTGAAGGTATGGCTAGAGACTTGTTCGATAAGTACGAGGTCGAATAGCGATCCTTTAGTATGGCTGCTACTTGGAGGTTAACTATTCTGAACTTGACTCGGACATCGTGTATCAAACCAAAAATTAGTCCAAATACTAGAAGTATCGTATAGTATGTAAAATCCCCACAAAATCGCAAGTCTTAACTTGCGAAAAGATTGTAGTGTAATAGGATGTAGGCTTGTCGAACAAATTACATTTATGACAATAATTACCAACCCCCAATCAACCAAGAACGTTATCCGCATAGCTAAGAGGTCATTAAACGTTCGGATTCTCGTCAATATTATCATTCGTGCCCGATTCAAGGTTGATCGTAATCGGCGCGTTCTCCACTAGAGTGAACGGCCGGGGGTTCGTGGCGGGATGTCTATAGGGGTCGGTGGGTGGGTGGCTGGCTGGCTGGCTGGCTGGCTGGCTGGCTGGCTGGCTGGCGGTCGTCTACTCCAGACAGCCACGCCCCAAGTGCACTGGTCGGGTTATGAACTTGTACTTTTGCATGCATCACTGTGTAAATTACCATTCCACACATGTCTGTATGCACATGTGTGTTTGTGGCAGACCAGAGTAGTTACACTGACTCATTATTGCAACTAGTACGAAGCTAGTGCTCATGACGTCATGAATATGTTTCCTGTTATTATATAATGTGGATTGTTTTTCTATTAATAAGAATATAAATAAAGTAACAGCGGCGGCAGCCAGCCAGCTAGCCAGGCAGGCAGGCACCATGGGAATGGTTGGCATGTTAGATTTCGTGGTTGAAGAGTTTCGTGTGGTGCGGTTTTCCACCGATCGTGTGCCTAGGTTGGTACTTCTGAGAACGGCTCGGTGCGCGCACGAGAGCTTTATGTAATAACGAAGAATAACAGAGGGATTGTTCGGTCTCGATTTGCCTGTTTAGCAGCTCGCGCCAGTAGTTTTTCCAGTCGAATTTTCCGAGAAATTTTCCTAGTCACAACAGAAATAAAACGAGATCAAATTTGATTTCCGATAAAAGATGCATCGATTTCAGTGTACAACGACGACGACGGCGGCGGCGGCTTTGAACGGCCTGTTTCCCGGGAAGTTCTTTTTTCCCATTCACGCGAGGCATACATATTTATCGCCTATAGTATATGAATTAAATTTATTAGTAAGCTCTCTCGTACTGTGTCGAGTGTGAGGTTTACACGGGATTTATGGTTAGCATTCAGTGTGTGTATCGTACCTTATGCAAATGAGCTTACATGGAATGCAACGCGAGCGTAATGCTATTTGTCCGGGACGGGACGGGACGGGACGAAGTACATCGGCTAAGTTACTTATACTCTTACTCGACTTCGCTCTAGTAACCGGCCTCGGTCGCGTCGCGCGCGACATACCCGATCTGATTTACGAGCCCGTCGCTGAACATAAATCAGAAAATAGCAACGCATCCACGATATTATTCATGACAGAAAAAACAGTCGACTAATCAAAGTGTGTGTAATAACAAAATAAGAGAAAAACTTGTATCGCTAATTAACGTTGCTCTGGCCCAGACGGGAGACAGTGACAGAAGTTCTATGGAAAAACTCTGCGCTCAAAGCTAAAGCTATTGTTATTCCACAATAAAATCTAATAACATGTCATTAAAAATGTACCTACCCCCTTTGTGTCTGGCTCCACATTTCAACCTTCTGGCCGCCAGATTTCAAACGAGGCTTCGCATGGGTTGGATTGGATATGCAGCCCCGTTGGCCATGAGTTTTGAAGCATCCCTCCACATGCGATGCATCGGCGTCAAGCTACCCGCCAGCCTGACTAACGGCATACCCGCAAAACATAACAAACCAATGCACCTTACCTAACTGAACATCTGATTACGTCGAATAAAGACAGTGTGTACTGTTTATTATCTATTATGCACACGACTACTACACCAAAGCGCTTAATTGTATTATGTAGGCCAAACTGATAAAAATACTATTATTCGTGATCGTTATTCATCTATGTCATATCCCGTCGCGATCGTTGATCTCATGCGTAGTTTCTTATCTGTTTCAGTTCGATTAATCATTAATTAGGTACTCTCGTTTCGTCGATCATAAAACCATTCATTGGTGAATGGACCCTAGGTATATTTAGCTATGTTCAGCTCTCTGTCTCAAAGCAATCGATCTGTTGTTGCCTCTCGATTGTACGAGATGTGAGAGAATAGCCGTTCAGCGTCAGTGCGCCAAGAACATGGAAAGCTTTTTAGTATTCAGAGGTTGCTTCCTTGCGAGAGCTCCCCCACCCCCGAAGGAATTAGGGGCCGCGATCTACGATTCAAACCCCCCAACATCGTGCGCTGCTCTAATCTCACGGCTAACGAGATATAATTCTTTTCTTTGCAGAGGAGGAAATCGACGTGGTCTCTTTCGACGGCGAACAACCGTCGAGTCGTTCGTCGAGCGTCGGGGGCACTTCGTTGCCGACGAACCCCAGCGACTCTGACCGGAAACAACTGCAGGCCGCGGTCAAGTCGGCAATCACCAAGAAGAACAAAGACGTGGTCGCCACGGCCACCGTCGAGACGCCGACCCCCGCGGCGGCGAAAACCCCTGTGATACGCGCCGTCGCCAAGAAGTCGACGAACAGCATGCTTGACCTGCGGACGGTCAAGATGGCGAGGCTGGAAGGGATGGGCTTGGTCGAATCGTTTCCGAAGAGTTTGAAGATGAAAAACTCGAAGAAGCGTTCGGCGAGCAGCATCGACCGCGAAGAAGAGACCGGCCGTGTGAAGGGCGTCAAGAGGGCGAAACACGCGTACCACCACCGGCTCACGCACCACAAGCTCATGTCGCCGAAGAGGAAGAAGAAGGGCGGCTCCACTGGAAGTAGTTCGCCGCGATCGGGCTGCGGCAGCTCCGACTCGGAGCCGGAGTCGATCGAGAAGCGCAGTCTGCACAACAACATGGAGCGGCAACGGCGAATTGACCTGCGCAATCTTGTCGAAGGGCTGCGCGTGATGATACCGTCGGTGGAGAACAAGTCGCGCGCGCCGAAGGTGATCATCTTGAGGGAGGCGTCCAACTATTGCCAGGATCTGACGGAAAGGTACGAGGAGTCGCTGACGGAGTTGGAGTCGCTGCGGCTGCAGCAGAATAAGCTGCGCCAACGCGTATCGGCGCTGCGAAGGGAAGCGGCGAAAGTACGGTAGACAGATAGCGACGATTAGAATGATAAAACGACACAAAACCTCCCTCACCCCCTTCTCCTTAGTCCCAAAAACAAGCCCCGCTGACCCAATGAAGAAAACACCCCCCCCCCCCATCATTATAAAATAAATGTCCTTGTACCTTGATTATTTTTAGGAAGATTGACGACGGAATTAGATAGATGACAACGGGAACTAAATTAATTAAACGTAAATAAGATGGTGTACTATAAGCGCGTGGATTTTTGTGATACCTTAGCGGTTACGAACGTATAGTTATGAATTAAGAAGGGATTGAAGAGATATTCGTTATTTTTTGGTATTTAATGAATATTCACAATTTATGCAGGGTACTGAGCTTATGTCGACTTTATGTCAAGTGATCGTGTTTTCAACGAGCTCTGCGTCGACATGGCTTCCTTATGCCTACATGTTTCAACGAGATTCACTAAATGGCGACGTGTCCGACACGTTTGTGTATCTGCCGAAAGAACTTATCCTCGCTCTCGACTTCGAGAAGTATGTACTAAACTAAATAGCCAGCAAAATAATGGGTACACCTACCTTTGTAGCCACAATAACCGTATTGCTTAGCCATACTAATCAGGTTCGTGTAAACTGGCGGATTTCTGCTCAATTTTGTTCAAACTACTATCTTTATCACTGGGGAAGAACACTTTTTCTAATTAGTTGGGAAAATAGCTGCTACTATGAAACTAGCAGAATTTACTAAGGAAACTATAGGTTGGGCTAGAGCTACCAAAGTTTCTTCCACACTACCCCGAACTAAACAAGACATGGCGACAAAACGGTTTCATCCATATTATATTCAATTCACCAACATGCATCTTCTAATGATAGACCTCTAATTGACCTCTGGATAACGACTCTACCCTATCATAACAAAGTTTTTCTCCGAAATCGCGCTCCTACTGCGGAAATGCAGGTGCGGTTCGGAAATCAGTCGGCATTTCAATCTTCACAGCCTTAGCCTAGTAGTACAGCCTTAGTGTCGCAATGCGCCTTTCGGGGTCGGCCATCGGACTTTCGGTTAGAATTTACCTACGACTCGACACATAAGCGCTCTGAAATAACAGGTTCAAAACAATCAGGGATTTTATTACAGGCTACGTTATTTATTTAGTTTGTAACCATTTGCTACAGTTCTAAGAAAATTATGGAAACACAAAAAGCGTATTCTTTCTGCTGAGTAAATGCGACTAAAATGGGAGATTCTTTACTAGCAGCGCCTGTGTAACAGAGAGGAGGAAATAGAGAACCTGGCAGGGCCGAATGATCCCGAAAGCTTTTGTTTGTTTTCTCTTTCCGAGGCATTTAGTTAACATTTAGTTCAGGCGTCGGCGCCGGCGCAAGAGCGACTTTTGATCAATGCAAATTACTATAACTTAGTACTTAAGTTTTTCTTAATGTCGATATATCAATATATATAAATATACGAGTATGAATATATTGTGCTTGGCGTTAATACATTTGACAAGATATACGATTATTAATTATTATTATTACTTACTTTCTATTGCTTAGCTCTCAAACATATCAGGCGTAGTTCTTGAGTAGCTATATTATCTCTATTATAAATAAACTTCTATACGCCAGATTTTGGTTTTCTGTTTCATTTTAGAGAGAAGTCGGTCGATTCCACGTTTGGTAAATCTCGCCTAAGTGACAAACATATTTTATTTTATCTTAATTGTACAAAGATAGCAATAATTTCATATCCAATTTTAATTACTATAAATATTATCATAATTTGCTAATAATAAGTAGATTAC
>QKMV01000491.1:0-22298 GCA_003287335.1 Lednia tumana
TATATAATTTATATTTTCATTGATTAAAATATATTGTTTAGATAACATCCGGAGCCCCTATTCCATTCAATAAACTGTTCAAAAATCGTTTTCATTTTCATCTCATTTTCAGCGGATTGTTTTATGCTATTTGTGACAACGACATCACCCTTTCATACTGTGGACTCTTATGTTAAAGATAGGGCCAACTGCCAATATAGACGCATAATAATGTGACCATTAAGTGGCATGCACATGCTTCACCATAAATTGACATTTGAAGGCTACATAAGCGAATTTTCTTCTCGTTGTAGTCTTTCTCATGATTTTTTTAGTTCAATTACTGATAATAAAATATAATGTCATCTGATGTCATACTTTCTCATTCTTCAATTACGTCACTTTTCAGCCTACACTAGAAGAGCGCATGAATTCATGGATGAGATTATCATGATGATGAGCATGTATTTTTAAATAAGGTCAAGCAGTTTCCGCTAAAATTCAAACATTTAAAATTAAAACTGATTGTGTGGTATTCTAGAAATTATGACATAATATTACTCTGCATGTTATGTGGTCAATTTCCGCTAAAATCGGACGATTGACTAAAAAAAAATCAGAATGTGGATCCTGCACTCATTACGTATTTACTACAACACACGCGGGTTTATCAATGGAATAGTTATCTCTAGCCGCGCACTTGGTGGTCCTCGTTGACAACTTCGTGATAAGAGATAAGAGAAGGAAAATGGGATCAAAAAATAAATAACTGTAAGCTTATGCGGTGCGGCGTGAGTTAATTATTCCAGGAAACTGAGACAAACGATTTTTCTTGATGAATTAAACGAGATGAGCACGTAACGTACCACCATATTTTCTGACGCCTATAAGTCTGGGCATAATTTCAAGTATGAATTTGAAAAATCTCACCCAAATGGTTCTCAGTCAATAAACGTGTTCTAGTGCGGATAGAAAGTGATAGTGATGCGCCGAATAAAATGTCTCGTGAGACAAGTGCTGATTTGCATTAATTATTGCTGAGAATCAACGAGTTGAATGTTCAGAAATCACTGACAGCCGATTTTGACATTCAATACCGATTCGGTGGATCTGAGATGCATTTCATAAGCCACGACCACAGCATCTTTTACAACAGATTTTAAAACAAGTTCTATGGGCTTGATAAATACACGTATTCATTCGGGACGTGTCAATTACTAGGAGCAGTGAACTGAAGAAAAATGTAGAATTATGTATCAGATTATGGCTGCAAAAAATAATTGTATACCTAAGGTGAAATGAATCAAATGGTGGCTTGGGTTCATACGGTTAGCGCTCTGGTAAATAGATTTTCGGCCCTGAAAGGGGGCTGATAATTCTCGACGTATAAAAAGTACAGACGTAGATAGGTGCAGCTAACTGCCATAATGTATTCTTAGAAGCCATAGTGGCAATGTTTAAATAATACACACAAAGGGGCTCAATTTTACTTCCGGGACGTTTGCAGTAAAATTTAAGTGTGTATTAAGAACCCTGAGAAAACGAAAAAACCATACCATGCGCATATTTCAATATTTTAATAAATGGTTGATATAGTATGTACTAAAGAACGATGCCATGTTGTCAGATATTTTGCAATGTGGGAGACTTAAAAAGGTTATCAGTCGAAAAGATGACCTCACAAGTTGACCTCATGTATATTCAACTTAGAAATGATATGTGATATATGGCCAACGAACTTGATTGGTTTAGTACATTACATTTAGTTAGATTAATCGCATAATTGGTCATAAAGACTTTGTGTAATATTACAGCATGCGCAAGTGGTCCAATGGGAGAAAAAGAACTATACAAATAACTTTAATAAGATGTTCTGTCCAGATGATTCAGAGATTAGGAAATATAAGGACAGTGGAGGTCCATTCATAATTTCATGAAGACAGTTTTCCCTATCGGAATTGCTAAAATAAATCACTTTCTGCAGTGGCTGATCGCTTCAATAATTACGAATGATGTGAGCCATTTTGTTTCAGTCAGTTTATTGTGCGCCAGTTATGGTGCAAAGCTTCGCGACGGCCGACTACACTTACAACTTAAAAGCTGCACTTCCGGCGACTGGCGCAGTTTCACGATAGACTGCATTCCACAACCCATTGCGCCGTATTTTCTTCACAGGTTTTAATTACTTTTTCCCATAGATTAATTGATTGGTGTACTATTCATACAAATTCATGCTCAAATGTGCAAAAATGAGTTCAGCAATATGTGAAGCTAATACTTTCGCACGTGTTGGATTGGAATACCACCTTGTATCTGTACTCAATGGGCTACAGCGTTATAAATGCATCAATACAAATTGGACTTCGGGTTGATAGTACAGTCTATATTTAGTGCATTACCCGTAGGAATAGTAGGAGGTCAAAAGTTATGTCTTATCTTTTAGCTTGGCTGCTACTCGGTATTTCCAGGAATTGTAATACATGGTCGTTACACGAAAAAAATTGTTGCGAATTTTTTATTTATTTATGTATTGGCAATTGGATATTACCATAGTTATTGTCAGAAATTAGGATACCATAAATCTTATGCCGGCGTGCAATGTACTTGATATATATATATATATAAAGTGGGCTGGTTGAAATCCTTAATTGACAGCATGCAGCATTCTAAAATGGACCTATTCCTTCCTTATATAGCCCTCATTCTAGGACCACTGTAGAATAGAAGATTCGTTGCATGGCGAAGAAAAAAATAACACCAACCATCATAATAGGTAATTTACATTTTAAATGGAGATTGACAACAACTGTTTCTCCTTACTGAGAAGCCTGAAGAAGATTTCAAATTTAAATCTTTCGCACCCCAAGGCACAGCATTTTATAAAGACGTTGCAACGCACGTTGCTATCGATTCAAAACACTGTAATTTGAGGCACTTTTTGATTGAATCGTATTAGTTTCGGCTTAAGATGGAACGTATTATCTAATGATGCGCATCAGATTCGTCAGAACAAGTGCGTAACGCGTGGGCAGCTCTGAATAGACGACCGCACGCACATTGACTCTAGTTGGCACCCACGTATCTAAATATAATCTAAGTAAACAATCCCTTTTACAGATGTAAACATCAATTCTGTCTCATATTCATCAACTACTACCGCGGCAGCTTGCTATCCGAATAGACCACACCTCTTTTCGCTGATACCTCTGACCTAAAGAGATAAATTTCAAAGGCAGGTTAATAATAACCGTCGCTTTTTTATGTCGGCGAGCTGTTAGGTAATTGTTGCAGCGACTGCAGCCGAATCATGTTCAGATCAGGGGTTTGGAAAGAGAATCGTCTGTTGGGTGCATCGGCTCTGGCGAGGAGAGTTGAAAGGCATTTCCGGCGAGTATTTTTTTACATTTTTAATGTGTGCCGGACTTTCAGTGCTACTGGACAGGACATTTGTGATTTGTTTTGGTAGTCAAGTCGGCGGTCACTGGTCAGAGGATGCAAGGTTCACATATTGGAGGTGAACAAGAACTAGTCTTTAAGAAAGAGCTTTAAATGTCTGAATAGGAAATCGTGAATGGTTTACAGGAAACGGGACACCGTGGTGGGTTGATGGGTGACAATGGGAGCAAGCGAGGACCCCTTGATTTAAAGATCACGACAGAGCGTCTTATAGTTGGTCGCTTGATTTTGGTTGTGATTATTTATAAAAACTTGCGATGAGAAGAAAATCAATGAATAGGTGTTCGAGAATTTTAGGACGTGAATTTGAGATCACATGCAATAAAAAAATACGTTTCGCATTTCACGAAATGCGAACGTGGGCTGAATCTCACAGACATCCACAGCCAGCGCCACCTGTGCATTTAGATGCATTTAGCAGTGCATTTAGTTTTGCTACAATTTTCGGATTTATAGAACATGTACTAGTTTTGTGAAGAATTTTGGTAAATTAGAAAGCAATCTTTTATCTTCATCAAACTAGAACTATGTTGGAATAATTAGGACGCTCGTCAAATTCGAATTCAAATATTTGAATACATACACACATGTATAGTTTTACATTCTTCTCTAAAATACACTGTTATCAATTATATAGCCCCAATTACTACCTACTAAACTCCGGTCTAAATCGTGTCCCCGACGGGAGATATTTTTTCCGTTTTCATCGATAGATTTTTTCAACTGATTGTTGTTTTTAATTCAAGAGACTATTCCTCCCCGTTACGTGTTCTCCCTTCCGAATGTCGGAATCTTTTTCTCCATGTTTGTCGCGTTTTTTACGTTTTGTTGGCTGTTCATATGGAATGTTGGTCTCCCCCCGCACCCCACTGCACTCCACAGCACGCCGGCGGTTAGCTCGGCTGCCCTCCTACTCCATTGTCCCAAAGCTCCTCGACTTCAGCCCACAACATGCCGACTCGAATGCTCCACAAAATACACAGCTCGGAAAAAACAATATTATACAAAGCAAATCGGACACGTTTTTTGAAAAGTAAAGAACAATTGACCAAATTGTTAACGGATCTAGTCTCTTATACCTCAAATTAATTGGTGAAATGGTGTTGACTGGGAGTATTCAACGTTTAATCCTGGGTGGTACCTAGTTCTTGGGACATGTTAACACCCTTTAGCTCAATACTCGATTAAATACCGCTATTTTTTTTAAATCAGTGCCATAAAAACAAACCACATTAAAAATAAAATAAAAAGTTTTCTCCATTTGAAATTAGGACTGACGACAGATTGCTTTCTTGGCTGACTTCCATCTTGCATTTTCTTCCAAATAGACTTAAAACATTTTCACTAAATTACACTTTGGGATATTGTTAAAAGCCGGCTGTAAAGAACACGGGCAGGACAATGTGCATACTTATCTGCAGTTAGATCATGACAGATCATGATTAAGATATGTAATTACTATTTACCTTCTTATCTATACACGACCACAGCCGAATTGCAATTCTCCTTCGGGCTAACCAAAGTAATTACAGGGTAACTACTCGGTGTAATAAATAACAATATTCAAAGATGACCCAGCAACAAGTTTTGTTAGCATCGAATTCGAAGATATTAAGTAGATGATCATCAGAAATTGCGGTGGATAAAAGATCGGCCGTAAAATACACCAAGAAACCTGGGAGAGGTCTTGAAAAGTTGTGAAGCTGACTAATGCACCAGACGAGTTGCATAATTAATTAGTAGTCGATTAAAGCTAATAGCATTGCCGAATTAGGTAATACTAGTTAATTCATTGAGTTCCAATCTGAACCCTGCAATATAGCATGCTTTACAGCAATTACACCGAAGACTTTACAGTCCTTCTACGAGGAAAATAAAAGAAAATGGACGGCACGTGTTGTTGTTGGTGGGTATATGCAACACGTGGAATTTACGATGCAAGGCTTTACAAGAAATTCATATTTTTAGCTAAATTATTTTGCGAGTATAATGTGTCGCGCGAGTGTCGTGAGTGTTGACCGCGAAATGAGCAGTGCATTTCCAATTTTCGTCACCGTAAGGTACAGATAAATAATTGCCGCAATCGTTTGGCAAAGGAGGACTTTTTGTTTCTTGACGGTGTGGTTCATCTACCACGTGACGAGTCAAAATGACATAACGCCCGTCTCATTTCGCTCCAAATCAACTCGAATTTATATTCAAATTCAACCGAGTCGCGTAAGAGAAATATACCAGCTGTTCGACAATTGAATTATTTGTCAAGCAAATCGAAGCACACTATGATTCGGTTAAAATAATTGAAAAAGAGTCTAAGGTTTAATTTTTTTAAATTAAAAATTGGATATGTAATTGACGGGTGCAATAAAAAAAGTCACGGCTGTACATACGAAGAGAATTATTACAATGTCCTTTTGCAGCTTTGACCGCAGTGACCTATTGGCACCACCTGCTCGAAGGGTTTCGGTCAGCTGTGGCTTCGAAATGATTCCGCGCATCGAAATTTTCGCAACCGCAAGCAATTACCCGGTCTCTACCAGTCGAAAGCTAAAATACGTTATCAACTCAATCCTCCTCACCGATCATACGAAAACTCATGCTGCTCAGAATAAAAACACCGACCCGCCTGATCTGACATCCGTACCGGACAGTGTCCAACCCAGTTTCAGGGTGGAAATACTCTAACAATTTTCTCGCAACAATCCAGCACAGATTAAACGAGAAACAATTGGAAATGCCCCGTCTACTCACCGCGGTCTGAGCTTCCCTCGCGTAAAATAACAATCCGAACAATATGATGGTGATGCCCGGGTGCCAGCATCTCGCCAGCCGCAGAAGCATGGCCCGTCAGTTTGGTCGCCTTACTGCACCACGCGGCTTGCACTCGGCATCTTCTCCTTCGCAGCATCCATCCCCACCCCGGCGTCTTCCAGACATGGCAGTATCCATACGCTAGCACACCATCCAATAGCAGGTTGGAAAGCATTTTCCAGCTGGTAAAGAAAAATATACGAGAGAAGTTTTTTGGCAAAAATTTAGAAAAGAATTGTTTAACATGAATTTATTGGATGGAAGCGCTCAAAAAAAATCGTTTGAAGTCGGTAAGCGATTGAGTGTTGAACTATCTTGCAGCGGCGGAAGATCTTCAGACGGAGTAGGGGTAGCGCGAGATGAGAGAGGATAGTGTCCGCCCCTGAAGATCTGCGGTGCTGCAGTTGACGGCCGGGTCCTTAGTGGTGAAAGATCGTACGTCGACGTGCATCGGCAGAAGAGCGCGAGAGAATACGAAACTGTGAAGGTCCCGGTCGCTATGACCGGTTACCAGCTGAGGTATTACGCTAGGATTAACCAAATCAGTTCAGAAAAAATCGCTGTGAATTTTGTCAGCAAGAAAATAAAAGTGTGAAGTGCAAGTGAATTTAATTCGTGAAAAATCGTTTTTGTTCTAGGTTTTGCGCATCCATCCTATGGCTGGCTGCATTTACCTCGGCGGTAAGTTAGATTGTTGAATATTTTGTCCGTGTCAAAAATTATCGGTCCTCCTTTTAGGTCTCACACCACACCTGTCCATGTCTGTCAGCACGCAACGAAACGCATGCCTCGAGACCCCTGACCACCCTTAGCACACCCTGACCATTCCCCTCCCCTACCCCTAGCACCCTGCACCTACCCTTCGAAGCATGCTGGTTCGCCGTCATTCACGAACGTGCCCCTTCTTGACAGCTACCTCTGGGCTCTTTGAAATTTGTCGGATCAAGTCATGCGTGGGAATTTTGTCGACATTCTACATCGACATTCTACATCTTGACCAGAAGTAATTGAAAAAAGAAGAAACAGGAGACCAGTATAATTTATAAACCTTCCAAAATAGAGCTAGAGTTAAGTAACTGCTTACACCGATCGGGATTATTCGAGTCGAAATAATATGGACATGTAATTGGGTTAACCTGTTGGTGGTCAACAATCTCAAGACTTGTCAGTCGCCGCATCGAAATTGGGGGGAGCTGTGATTTTGACGCGGCACGGCATGGCGCGGCTCGGCGGCATGAGTGAAAGTGCATCGGCTCATCACGACGGCTCTCCGCTCGCGTCTGAAGGCTCTGATTATTATGCATGCGCGTGAGCAGAACTCGCGAGACACTTCGGGTTTGGAGCCGAAGAAGTCAGCTGATCTCATGATCTGACGACAGCGTCCCACCGCTTTCCTCTCTGCACGCTCCAAGCCATTTTTTGTTCCTCCTCGTTCCCTTATCAATTGAGTTCTGTCATTTTAGACTTTCGGATCCCGGAAGTTTCCTATTTGTTAATGTTCGTCCGTGAATTCTAGGCTTTTTTATTGCTTAACTTAGTATATAAATCAATTTAAAACGTTAGCTAACGCTTCTTTTAGACTTTGTTGGCAAGCCGGCATAATACCTACATGCAACAAGTATATATCGGTATATTTATATATTTTTTATAGAAATACAATAAGTTGCATTGCGGCGTCTCTTCAAATCCAAGGCTGAATGCTTGAGTAAATATTTTTTGATGTTTATCTTAAAACTTCATCTTTGGAGAGGGATGTTCATAACTCTTTGAGTAAAAAAGTTTAGACTTCAGTGGCGACGAAGACCTCTATGCCGCAGTTAGAGGTAATTGCCACCACAATTGCTGTAATTCTCAGCTGTCAACTCGGTTTCATTATTGCCGACGATTATGATCGAAACAATTTCGTTATGAGCTTTATGCCAGATAACGATTCAAAGCATCATCAAAGGCGCTGGTATCATTTCAGATGAGATAATAGTATAACAAAAGATACTACTTGCTCAGCACCAGTTTTTATGCGCGATCGTATTAGCTCGATGCAGTTGAGATGCTTTTTTATCAACCTGCATTGACAGAAGCTATTTGTTTGTCTATTCTAATCTGCAAACAATCCTTTTGTAAATCGGTAAAGTGTCGTAGTTTGGAGAACAATGAATTGTTCTAATGGAATTTACGCCCACGTATATCTTCCTCCATTATGTTATGCATATACATGCGTCTCATGCAATGTAGTTACCACGAACTTTTGGGATAAAAAAAGCAAATTCTGTGGGCGTGGATCTGAGATAAGAAAGGAGGAAGATGCGAAGAGATGGCTCGTTCTTTGCGTCTATTTCGGTAGATCAACGTAAAAAAGAAATGAAATCTAGCAGTCTAGAACTGCCCATCACGCAGCGCTCATGTTTAGACAACGTTTCTTTATAATCACTTTCAAATCAGCTTCCTAATTGAGCGCTCCCCGATGAAAAGGTGTAATATATGAGTGTGGCAAATTAATCAACGCTGCGTATACATTTAAGATTGGCGTGATGCGCACACAACACTGCGGATAGGACGCGTGTGATTTGGAAATATTAACTGACTCCAATTAACACAACACAATTAATATTCGAGAAAAGATGAATCATCCCTCGACGAACCTCACGAACCACGAACCACGAACCACGAACCACGAACCACATGGGCTACCTACCACCTGGGTGTATTCCCACATAGGTATAGTCTTTGCTGTAGTTAGAGCATTAGAGGTACACGGAATTTTGACACGTTTTAATCCTCGCACTTGTAAGTATCCATGTAAACATCCCGAACCTGTTATCTATCAGAATAGAATGGGTCTAACTATGTTGTCAATTATCTCGGAGGCCCTCACACGCCGTATTGCCACATATAGGTAGATGAGCTGGGGAGGCAATTTGGGATTTGGCAACACAGATCTGTGCTCGAGTCAGCGAACAAGTCATCACGAGTATAAAACCCGAGTCCTATCAAATAACCATTGATTTCAATAAAGATAAACTTAATCACCTCTAATTCCGTGCACTCCCAACTAAAGCAAAGACTATACCTAACCCTCTTTAATTTTGATACCTAATATAATTTCTTTCCCGTTAAAAAAATGATTAATGACACTTTAAATTTTGCCCCCATGCAACCGCATTGTCTTCTAAACTCTTCAAATGCACCGTGCAACAAGATAATTGGAAAATCTTCCACGCACGATTTCATACTTAAATTCAAGCACGGCAAAATTACTTTTTGTTTTTATGAGATGTCATACACGCAAAGAAAACAATTTTAAAACTGTCTTAAACTGATGAGTTTTTAAATACTAATAAATCACACAACAAGTCTATTCAGAGCCATAAGGTCGTTTTTATTGAAAAAAAGAGGGAAGCGCAATTTTACAATTAGTGACTTCGCACACTAGAGAAAGGCCTGACTCGAGAAGCTAATAGTAAAATCCAGCCCAATAAACATAAAAGTGAGTCGAATCGATCGTGGTTAGATAGATTTACCACGGTCTCTGCACGTGATACCGAAGGGCATGGGTACACGGTGCAAGGAGGAGTCTCAACGAAGGTGTCGCTAGCTACAGTCCAGCGATGGTGGGTGGTTCAACAGCTCAATCTTATAGCCATGATCGCATCTTGATGCAAATATCATATTTTCTGCTGGACTTGTAATTTTAAAGATCGATGGCCACTAATCAGCTAGTTCGATTCGATGGCAGTCTGAACCATATACCTTCTTTAATAACGTCAACTACATTTGTATTTTGTAAATCAACTCTTGTTCGCTGGAGACGAAGTTAAACATGACTTCATGTAAATATTTTTTTTAAAGAATCCCAAGGGTTTCTTAACAAGTCGGAATATTTCGTTTTTGTATAGGTTTGTACACTCTCAACGCAGTCATGTATAAAGTAAAATCTTGCTAGAGCACACATCCGTCCTTACAGGTGCATTGCGCATTATAAATTAGAAAAATAAACATCCCTTACTTATACACAATGTCAGCCACCATTGGGTGCAAGCAGCATAATGTGTCTGGTCTAACCGACAATCAAAGTGCATACAAAAAATCGTGTTATACAATTTAAAATGTGTGAGAGCATGTCAGATCAAAACGAAGTTTAACTTTGATGAAGAGTTTTGAAAAAATTGAACAACCTTTACATGACAATAAATCTGGTCAAACAAACTTTCTTTGGTTAGGCCGGGCTGAATGCAAATTAGATTGAAATTTACTGTGGGATATAATATTGAGGTAGGTGGTCCAGGTTTAACTTCATTCTCTTCATCATCGACATGACCGAATCATTTTACAAAATAATCGGTTGTTGAATGCGAGTTCACTTTTGAAACGAGGCTGTAAATAGAGATGTCAATAAATTAATAAATTTACTAAGAGTTAATGTCAGGAATTCAGGGGAGTACCTGTCGTGATAGTTCTAGAAATGTGTGTCTAAAAATACAGAGGTCTGTAAAAAGAAAACTCCGTGGAAGAGAAGACGAGAGTGAGTGCATTGTGGTAAACATGTTAGCTTTGATGGAGTTGTGCTAGACACGGTGACTACGCTCTGTAAGAAATCATCCGCTAAGCTAAACTCCACGAGACACATTGCATTTCACATGTTGACGCCCTAAAGTTTTTTATTTCATCCTAAAGTAAAACACCATACACAAATATAAGAACCATGATGAGAACATGTTTGCAATATTTGTAAAAGAAATTGCTATCACGCAAATTTTAGCCGGGGGTCACTTCTTATCGTTCTCGAAAATAAATTGTATCAGTTTCTGTATGATTTGAGTTCTATTCTTCAGATTTGCTAGAGATTGGAAAAACTGCACGATGTACGAACTAATTATGTGAAAACATACTGAGGGTTTTACGTGTAGCACTCAAAAAAATTATATCACCTATAAAATTCTTTATACTCGTGGCTAACTCCTAGTATTAGCACTAATTCTCAAAAAAATCGTTTCCAAACCGGGTAAAAAGTCCACTAAAAATTCTCAACGTTTCTCGAACTAAACTGTCCACTTTTGAAGAAGCACCTGAAGAAATGGACAGTATAGTTTGTGATCACACTGTACAAAGGCACTACTTTTCTCTAGCATTTTACTAAAAATGGCAAAAAAGGGCCGATTTTTCCTGCACGTAACTCCTTGTCCTGCTGATACAAAACTTAGAACTTTCCTGTCCTACTAGCGATCTAAGAATGTATGAGTCTTTAATGTGGTACTTGCGTTTTATGTAGGCACTACTTCACTCCAATTTAACTTGCAAAATTTTAACTGAAGTTTATTATATTTTTTTATTTTTTCTTGCACACTTTGATCAAAGTCGAATAATATTCGGTAGATATCGGATTTGAATAATAGTAATTATTTCAATACGTATTTGTCAGTGAGTTTTTAAATAAAATTGTTCAATAATCATTTTTTTGATCTGTTTTCTTTCCAGCAATACCGCCAGGCAAATAATTATAACTCGACAGGCCTCTCCGGGAGGTACGATACCGGAAGTAGTAGTTACACCGCATATCCTGCGCCAAATAGTCAAAACAGAAATTGTACCGGTTCGCAATGCTGCACGCCAAAATGTTTCGCCGAGAAAGGATCGAGAGTAAGTAATAATAATAACAACTGGAAAATGATACTACGAGCAATGAATGAGCAACATTTTTCGATGGCTGAATTCTGAAAATCCATGGTGAAAAATGGGATAATTTAAGAGTACGAGAATTTCATTAACCCAGAATAGTACCAAGCAATATCAAATCGGAAATCCTTCTAGATTTTAGCCCTGAAATTAGTACTCTCGCTATACAAGCACTATGAACACACCCAGAACATTTTCTCATCTGTAGCTCAAGTGGATGTTGGAACTAGGAGGTTTCGGGTTCCAGTCCCGATTTTTAGATCGTTAACAAAAATTGATAGCTAATTGAAGGTCGCGCATTTCACTCTTTAACCAAATTAAAGTCAGACAAGGTAAGGTTAAAAACTCCCAAAATGGTGAAGTTTACCGAAGTCATGTATTTTGCCAGTCTGATACGATTTGCTAAAACGGGAATTACTGCTCAAACCTGGCACCTCCGTCATAGACGGAAGACGAAAATAAAGATGTTACAATAAAAAAAAAAAACTGTTAATAACTGGGTTAAACTACTGAAAACTTAACTGAAACTAAACTGCCTAAGGCCTAAACTAAGGCAGTTTAGTTTCAGTTAAGTTTTCAGCAGTTTAGCCCAGTTATTAACAGTTTTTTTTAAAAACTATAGTGCTGAAATTAGTCAGGAGATATGAGTCTCAAAAATGTAATGTTACAATAATCTCTTCTTTCTGCAGGGTCCTCCTGGCCTAGGAGGCCAGACGGGGCCAAAAGGACAGCAAGGATTTCCAGGAATGGAAGGTCTTTTGGGGCCAAAAGGAGATAAGGGTGATCCGGGCCCACAAGGCCCACGGGGACCTAAAGGCGATCGGGTAAGTTCTAGAATGGTAGAAAATTGAAAAACGGCATTAACTTATTGAAATTATAATCGTTCATTTTTGTACAGGGTAAAATGGGAATGCCCGGATTTCCGGGAATCAACGGGATCCCAGGAGTGCAAGGCCCACCGGGAGCTGCTGGTTTGGCTGGTGTTGACGGATGTAACGGAACTGACGTATGTGTGAAAAATCCGGACATGTGTTGATCGATCGGTATGTTCAGGTAAGCAAGTTTCCTGCTAACCTTATTATTTCTGCTGTTAGGGAGCTCCAGGAGGCTACGGGTTGCCTGGAGAGCAAGGACCACGAGGTTTTCCTGGAACAGGGGGCGGGAAGGGAGACAAGGGAGAGCCCGCTTTAGGTGGTTTCTTTCCCAAAGGACAGAAGGGAGAGCCGGCGGCAGATGGAGTGCGAGGGCCACCGGGAATACCGGGAGAATCAGGACCGACGGGGCCGGCAGGACCCAAAGGTGATAAAGGATTCCCGGTAAGAAAAACGCTTGATTTTTTATGATCATTTAATCTATAGGATGTCTAGATAAGAGTTACATACCATTTTTAATTCGTTTAGTGTTCAAAAATGACCCTGCACCCTTATTCCTTTTGGAAGATCCTGCCGGAAATTTTTTACTATATTGCTCAAAGTTATACAGCCTCTACCCATATGTGTCAAATGTTAATTGATTTTCAGATCAGAGTTTGTATTTTAGGGGTTTTGTACACGTAACTGGTCCTGCAGAATATTTTCTGGTGCATTTAGATTTTTTACGACTAGCCAAGATATTTTCTTTTTGGAAACAGTGATTTCAAAAATGTACTGTGAAGCCGGCGTGACTGAGACTTCACCAAACTCATAGGCTTACGTAAATATCCATGTGAACACCATGCTGAACAATCCCTCCAAGATTATGCACAATTCATTCAAGATCTTAGCGAGATTTTTAAGCACGGATGTATTTTTCCAAAAAGATATTTGCTGGACGCAAGCGTGAACATTCAGACTGTGGACGCTTTTAAAATTATTTATTTGCGAACACATCTACCTTAAAGGCCTTAAAAGATGCCTTAATCATTTGTGCATACAAATTCCAGCGCCATAAGGGAGAAATAGGTAATGAAGGTGAACCTGGACTCCCAGGCGCAAACCTTCTTGGTGAAAGGGGAGATCCAGGTAAAAAGGGGGAACCAGGACCCGCCGGTCTTCCTTCAAATCGATGTTCGTTTTTGGCAACGGAACCTGGGTGGTGGGCCCGATTGGACCCAATGGGCCGAATGGCGAAAGAGTAAGTCCCTTGATATTTTTCACAGATTCTTTTTCTTTTTGCAACAATTACAGGGACCAAAAGGAGATAGAGGCTATAGAGGAGATAAGGGTGCCCAAGGAGCGGCAAAAGAAGGTCCTGTTGGAGAAATTGGTCAAAAAGGTGAACCGGGCGTACCTGGCAGAGATCTGGCTGAGAGGACAGACATGAATGGCACAGTTGGTCCAAAAGGCATGGAAGGTACCAAGGGAAGTAGAGTAAGTGGAACGATGTAAAATTTTCAACGCAATTGCACCATCTTGCACCATGTGGTTCTTAATAATTACAATGGCGGCCATTCCGGCAAGGCTTGTTTCACAAAAACGCAGAGGAGAGGTGTACACAGTTGTGACCATAGGCCGAACTCGTTTCCTTTCGTTACTTAAAATAAACAAAGCAAAATGACTGAGGGAACAACTGAAACTTATGGTGACCATCTTAAGCAGTCGCTTTCAAAGATAGGCTGCTGTAATGGCGATAAAAATTTGAGTCGGGGTAGCGGAGAAAATCTTGCTGGGTAGATCATCGCGGAAGATATGTTCGCGAAATTTCATGATAGTTCAATTAAAATGAGTTGACCATTTCAATGGCCCTCTTGAAGCATCTTTAACCATTAAAGCAACGGGAATCCATACCATTCAGAGGGATATGTGAGTGGTAGAGTCATTTCTACCGTAGCACAGAAAACAATTTAAGAGTTTCGCTGAATTTCTGATTCAAAAATGTGTAGATTTATAGGTGTGGACCCTATTATTTTGTACCGACTGCCTGGCTCACGGCGCCGTGCACAGAATCTCATCGATTGAGTAAACTTTAAGACATATTGGAAATAAGCAGAAATTAACGTTCATCACTCGCTTGTTCTATGTTATGCTCTGGTCACAAACGCGAGAGATAATCGAAAAGTTTTCCAGAGGCACGATTAAAGTTTGGTTTTAATAAATAAATGATATAGAAATGCACTGAATCCTAAACGTTATTCGTTTCTGGGAATGTGTTACACAGTCCTCCATTCATTGGCTATTATGTTGCAAAATGTAATTTTTATCCCTTGAAAATATTTCCAAAGAGACAGAATTTGTTTTGTACTTTACTGGTCATCACAAATTAAATTACACGTTCCTACTTTGTATTGTACACGTACATTCTAATTCTAATTTCTTTCTGAGATAACCTTATTATTTCACTGTATTTCTTTACTTATTTCTAGATGCCCTCCTGCTCAGTTATACATTGAAGCTGATCTGCAGATTTGCTGTGATAACGACACGCCGTGTTTGTTTTAGGGTGAGCCCGGTCCGTACGGCGAAAAAGGAGATCCTGGAATGAGAGGAGATCCAGGTGGAAACGGATTGCCAGGAATGGGAGGCGAAAAGGGGCTGCCCGGCGCACCTGGAACCAGGGTAAATTTATGACACATCATCCTGACCAGGAAATCTACCGCTACACATTTGTAATTTAGTAGAGATGTACTTATCTTATCACTTCCATTCACTACTTCTTGTTTCATGTATTATTATCTTAAAGATCGTCACCAACTATGCTGCCCATTCTAGGCAAATGTTAGGATGAAAATTATCCACCAAAAGGGCGCGGCCGTCTCCAAGCCTTCCTGATCTCGACCCATTCAGACTAGCTGCTATACAGCCTTGGAGCTCGCCTGGTCTTCCCACAACAAATCTAAATACGTATGTGTGCAATATTGTGCTGAAAATGAACTGCTATTCTCACTAGGGTCGCGATGGCTTCTCCGGACCACCAGGCCCCGTGGGCATGAAGGGAGATCAGGGTATCGAAGGACTTCCGGGCCTGGCTGGCCGCTCTGGGCTGAAAGGAGAACCTGGAAGAGATGGCCCACTGGGACCGTCTGGACTAAGAGGACCACCGGGACCACCAGGGGTAAGAACACCTTCACACCACAAAATACGCGAAAACTATTGAAACAAATGTTTCGGCCCGTCAGAGGTATGGTTTCGGACAAAAAATCACATTCATGTTCTGGAAGAGCTGCAGGGCTGAATGCATCTTTAAGTTATTTTATGTTAATCTTTATGTTTACGGTGGGCATCATTGAGTTTTATATTTTCGCAAATAAAATTTTGTTTCGTTTATTGTACTCCTTTGTAATCCATTATCATTTCATCAATCAATTGGTGAAACAATTGGTGCAAGCTACGTGTCATTCCAGCTGGGAACTCTGTTCTAGGCATTTTGGGTGCTCTAGCTTGATTGCAGATGGCCATGGCCGCAAAGATCTACAACAACGTAAAACGCATCTAATATCGGTGTGTTTTTCTATTTAGGGTGGTAAGGGCAGACCTGGCTTACCAGGCCCTGCCGGGCCCCGTGGTTTCCCGGGCCCTACCGGACCCAAAGGGCTTGACGGTTACAATGGAGAGCAGGGACTTCGTGGACCTCCCGGCCCTATCGGAGGTCGTGGACTAGCGGGAACGGCAGGACCAGAAGGATTTCCCGGGGAGAAAGGAGACAAAGGACAACCCGGACTCACAGGTAAAACGCAGAACCAACATTTTAAAATATAATCGCAGCTCTTGAGCCAAAGAATTTACTTGGTGGCAAAGCCCCTTGGCTTCAATTTGCAATCTCCTTGGAGATCAACCAACCCATTATCCAATTTGTCACGGCAAGGTAGCTCAGATGGAAGAGCACCAGAGGCCAAATCTGGACGTCCGGGGATCGAGTCCTCGTCCTGACTTCGATTTGAGTTGATAATAGTAGCATTGAGTAGAGTAGATTATAAAATTTGTTTCCTGTTCGCTCTGTGTTCCTTATTCAGCATTTGGGTTATTGCAAATTGTTTTCTTTGGAATTGCTTCATGAAATAAAATGTGCCTTGAACGTGTTTCAGGGTTCCCTGGTAGCGAGGGTCCGAGAGGATACAGTGGTCAGAATGGACCGCCCGGTCCGAGAGGTTTCCCCGGCGAGAAAGGCTTATCGATTATTGTAAGAACCTCCCTTGATTTATTTCGTTATAAGAAATCTGCAGGTAAATAACCAGAATTGTATAAATACAAGTTACTCAAAGAACAAAGTTATAGGTACAGTTTACATTTCGTGCATACATTGAAATAAAAGTTGGTATAGATTTGCCGCAAATCTGATAGTAGCAGCCAATTAACATGGTGTATAGTCGTCAAGTAGGTATCCTAGCTTGTGGCTTGAAAATTATGTTGGTTCGTATTATTATTTGAAACAAGTGGATGGTATTCGAAATTATAGTACTTTTGCTCCCATTTTTTAAGCTCTAATCATGAAAACAAAATTTTCTGTGTCATTTGAATTTCCACTCGTGAAACAATATGTGTTTTCCGTAGGGCCCCAAAGGTCTAGATGGCGGCCAGGGTCGAGACGGAGACAAGGGATCGAAGGGAGAAAAGGGCTATTTCGGTGAGAGAGGTCTTCCTGGGGACTCGAAGGAGGGAATTCCTGGACCAAACGGTATCAACGGACCAGTGGGAGAGCCGGGACAGGCAGGACGCCCGGGAATACCGGGAGCACCAGGTATTTACTACGGCAAACAGAAAGATAAATGCAAGGAAATGCAAGGAACTCTCGATATGCATAAAAATACATTGTTACATTAGAATTCGATTTGGTAGCTATTAAGTCAGCTTCACCATTCTTGATGTCGGAGTTGCACTAGCATAGATCGTCATAACTATTATTTCCGTTCAATATATGTTCATGTGAATCCATTAAAATTGATCTACCCCTCTTTTGTACTGATGGCAAGGAAATGGTAATTGTCCAAGCTGAGCAATATGCGAAAATAATACACTTCAATGTTACAAAACTTGAAGAACTAGTGAGTGCCCCGATTCATATTTTTTGACGACTATGGAATTAATTAGATGTACAGTAGAAACATTTTCAAAATGAAAGAAATCTGTTCTGAGAAATGGAGGGTTGAATATTAGTGGTGGACTTTATAAACCCCTAAATATGACACTTATATTCATTTTGATATTAACCGTATACAGAGAAGAGTCTGACCTTCAGTCTCAAAACTAAAACTGGTTATGTAAGCCAATCAGGTAAAAAGTTACAGTTACAGAGTTACAGAGAGTTAAATAAAGTCGCAGTACGCACCAAAACGTCAAAATAGGGGATTTTCAGCGTCGCGTAACTTAATTGAGCCGTTTGAGCTACAGCACCGGGTTGTTTTTCCATTTTTTGTCTTTAATTGTCTTTAAATCCACAAATTTTGAACAAATTCCAACAGGGTGATCACTTTGATTGTGAACTACTTGTGAAGCTCGGTCAATTCTTTGGCTTGACGGAAGTGGCCATGAAAATGTTCATATTTTACACGGTTGAGATTAGCTTTTTCAATTAATCATTATGCTAAAATGTAAAATGTTTGCTCAAATGAAACTCTAGAATGTTGAAAACTTTCGGGGCCCTGAGGTAATACATCATAACAAAATAATTGATGTAAACTCTTGTTTTTCCCGTAAACCGATCTATTCTCACAATATCTTGATGCCCTATTTCCCAGGACGTCCCGGTGACAAAGGTGAAATTGGCGGTCGGTGCTCAGACTGTATCCCAGGACAACGAGGCCTCAAGGGCGATCGCGGCTTGGATGGAATCCCAGGAGTCATTGGGCCGAGGGGAGTCGCAGGTCAACGGGGCTTCCCGGGAGAGCCGGGGGCAGATGGAAATCCAGGATCAATCGGCGCACCAGGCAGAGATGTGAGTTCGCAGGCTTTAAAAGTCACAAAGTTGTTACACTAATTTATTTTAGAACGGACTTTCTGCTGCAAGCGTTTGTGTTGACATAACACAGGCAGGTCGGCCATGTCACCCACTTCGTGGGTGTAACCGGGTCTACCTTTCTCGTATAAATTGTACCTCAAACACGAAGTATGTACTCTATCATCAAGTAATGATGCGGCAATTGCAGGCTAACCATCTGGCCCAGAGTGTATGTCGCAACTGGATGTTTTCTTTCTACCAACGTAGCTGCTAGGCTGTTGGGACAGATTATTTCAGCTTGATTCTGAGTAAAATGGCCACAAAGCGCGATTCCCTGGGATAGATTGTTGACTGATGGATGGTTGAGTAGTCTTCTGTAAAATATTCCCACAGAATAGTTTAAAAAACGCACTTTAAACGACTTTCTGGATCAATAATGCTTTACGAGGAAGAGAAAGTTAATCATTTAACTTGTTTATCGCAAAATATTTAAAAATGACTCACATCCACGAATGAGGTTACTTATTCTATAAAATGATCGACAAATAAAAATGAAATCGAAAAAAATTTAATTGTATGGCATGAATTATTGTTTTCAGGGAGCCCCCGGCATAGGTGGCCCGATAGGGCCCGAGGGTCCAAGAGGAGATGCGGCTATCGTATCAAGCAGCCTGCTAAAGGGAGAGAGAGGCGAACCAGGTCTGCCCGGACCGCAGGGTTTCAATGGAGCTCCTGGACCTGTCGGACCACCCGGACTCAAAGGAAGTGCTGGACTCGAAGGATTCCCAGGAATCAAGGGTGATCTGGTAAGCATTTTATAAGTAATGGTTATTTGTTGCAGAGAGCAGTAACGCTAACCAGCTATTGGTTAGCATAAAACGTTTGTTGTGATTTCAACGTTTGAGTGGTTTCACTAATTTAAGATCAAGTTTTGTTGGAAATGCAACTGCTATTTTCATAAGTGAAATTGGCCCTCAGATTTGATTTGTAAAACGAGGTCGCGCTAAAATCTCGGTTGAGGGGAAAACAATTTGACCTGGTGAAGAATGTAATCACCCGTTAACCGGTGACCACGTCGTCACCATGGTGATCATGGCCACGCAGACGCCACGATACCTCGTTAACGGCTGCCTTAAATTTTAGCTCACTATTGGCAAGCCCTATTGAGTGTCATTGATGGATTGGTATAATTGTGGTATTTCTGTAACAAGCTTTCTTCTAAATAGGGCGGAAGAGGATTCCCTGGACAAGCAGGAACTCCTGGACGAGACGGGTATCCTGGAGCCAAGGGTGAACCTGGATTGATTGTGCGTGGAGAGAGTGGGACACCGGGGCAGTACGGGCCTAAGGGAGAGCTTGGCCCTTCCGGAAGTCCAGGCCCTGAAGGACCTAGGGGTACGATATAAGTTTGTCGACGCCAACTTTTATGCACCAGGCTTTTTTAAAATTTATCCGTTTTTGCTTTACATTTTTGCAATACATTTTTTAGGAGAGTGTCCACGTATACCAGAAAACATCACCTTAGCTATGAGAGGACCACAAGGAAATACGGGAGAAAGGGGACAACCGGGACCATCCGGACTCATGGGGCCCCCTGGGGATCCAGGCTTGCAAGGGCTTCCTGTAAGTTAATAGATCATGATATCGAAATGGATGTAAAATATATATGAAGGCTATTACAAATTAAAAAAAAAAACTGTTAAACCTCCAGCAAAACTGCAGCACAACTGCAAAACTGTTAACTTAACTGAAACTAGTTTCAGTTAAGTTTTCAGCAGTTTAACCCAGTTATTAACAGTTTTTTTTTAAAACTATAGTGCTGAAAATAGTCAGGAGATATGAGTCTCAAAAGCTATTACAAATGTTCGGCATGTAGTTTATGTCACTCTAAGTAGAAATATAGGCATTTAATTTGAAACAGCTATAAATTATACCTAGCTTTTAATAGCCAGGTAATAACTATGTTACAGCTATTGCAAATTACAAAGCTATTACAAAGTCAATGGCATACGTACAAATTGTTTCTTTCAAACAAAGCTCATTTTCCCACTGGTGCCCAAATTCTAAATTTGTTTGTATGGTAGCATCTAGTGACCTTTGGGAATATTCGGACAAAAAAGGTCAATAGCGCGTTTACGAGGGACTAAGTGTATTCTACCACCAAATCTATGTGGTGTACTGGTTTAATTATGAGAATGAAATAGTAATGAATGGAATAAAACGGAAAAAAGAAATAGAAAATATGAATAGCGATTACGAAAAGCGCTACCTAATAATAGAGTGAAGCAACAATCTCAGATCTTTTCTCCACATTTTTTAAGGGCCCAACTGGTCTAAATGGACCTCCTGGAAATCCTGGTCCAGTTGGGCCTAGGGGTCTGCCAGGACCTCGAGGCGAGAAGGGAGATGCCGGACCAATGGGATTCCCCGGAGACAACGGCAGAGATGGACTTCGAGGACTTCCTGGACTTCCTTCAGCAAAGGGAGTGAAGGGAGAGCCAGGAATTTCTGTGATGGGACCTCCTGGACCCCCAGGCCCATTCGGTGACAAGGGGGAGAGGGGGCTACCAGGACCTGTAGGAAAATATGGACTCAATGGCTCCCCAGGTAAAACATTTGCTTGGTTTCAGAAACAGGCCAAAGTCTTTAAGTGCAAATAATTATGCACATGCTGAGGGACAAGAACATAAACGGGGTAGATTTTAAAAACTTTTCTTTATGGTTACATTTTTAGTCAGAAACATTCAGAAACAAAAAGTTTCTCCTTACTTGATTTTTGTAACAGCCGCCCCACGTTTTCAGAACTTTGTTTTCAAGGTACTGCTTTTTTATGGAAAACAATTGATGATGATAACCGATAACTAGTGATAACCTAATGCTTATAACTGATAAACAGTTGATTATCTGAACTCACTTCATAAACACAACTACTTCTTGACTTTGCAGGTATTCCAGGCTTTTCTGGAGAGAAAGGTGAAGGAGGAATACCTGGTCTGGATGGTCTTCCTGGAATAAGTGGACAAAAGGGTGAATTTGGGCCTGCTGGACCACCTGGATTGCAGGGGGTTCCAGGACGACCAGGTTTAGATGGACCCAAAGGTGAGAGAAACTTCTAGCAAATTCTAAACAGCAATTTACACAGAAACAAACAACATTTTTATCGGAAGGAATATGTATCGAGGTACATAATTAGTCAATTGCAACTTTGGTCTGCATTTTTCTATGCACAAGACTCAGGTTTGCTGCCCACTGAGGTCAATCCAGTGTTTTGTTTCAAAATTATATAAACATTCGTTACACAGCGATCATGCCTCGGATGATCCTGGTACGAATAGGGCTGCTCCATTAATTTGTTTGTTTTTTCTTATTGAAACTGCTATCAAAATAGCCCCTAATATGACATTATAGCTTAAAGCAAGGGGTAGGGTTTAAGAGTGCTTAGCAAAGAAGGTTTTTAAAACTGTAATTAACCTTAAACTTTTAACTGAAACCTGAAACCTTAAACCTTAACCTTAAATTCGACGGTGGAGTTCCTT
>QKMV01000492.1:0-10085 GCA_003287335.1 Lednia tumana
CCCCCCCCTCTCTCTCTCTCTCTCTCTCTCTCTCTCTCTCTCTCTCTCTCTCTCTCTCTCTCTCTTTCTCTCTCTTCTCTTTCTCACTCTCCGTCGCTATATGACAGATACAACCATGACTTCACGACTGTCCTGCTTAGGCCTGATAATCAAACGTAGTGGATTCGTCTCGTGCCCACCATACGACAGCTTAGGTACAATGAGGCTCACGGCTCAATGCGCACATGTTTTCTCCCACAATGCCATTTCATATATTCCTTTAATAAATGTTGGCAAAGACAGTTTTTCCACTACCCTTATTTTAGATAAATGAGTTCGTGCGTATAATATCTACATTGTCTTTACGCTAACGGCTGCGTGCTTTTCTTTCATCATATTTGAACATTTCTTTCTTCAATACTTCGCAATCCTCCCCCTATTCACATTCCCTATTTTCTACCTGTCTGTCGTCACATTCTTTTAACCCCCGTACTTTCCATTCCCAACTCCCACATGGCTTTCCATTCGATCCCTTTTCCGGACCACACACAATTCTCTATTTTTTCCGTTTCCATCCTGCGTCCCTAGTGTGCAACTCATGGTTGTCACCGGGGCTCGAGCCTTCAATCCATAGGCCATCCCTGGATCTTGCTCCTGAACTAACTCAATACCTGGATCTGATTCCAGTGCACAACGTCCCTAGTCCCGAGTCCCGGTTCACGCTCCGTCAGCTACACCGTCTACAAACGGCATATATGTAGGTACCTACACTACCAACATATTCCATCGTGTTTATTCCCTTGACCCAGCTCCTTTTACTGACAGCCTCTCCCAACAAAGTCAGGTGTCTTGATCCTACACTATTTTACAGCCTTCTTAAACACACACACACACACACACAATACATATACATATACATACAGATAAACACCCATACACCCACACTCGCAAGCACATCCAGGGCACAAATCTTGCTTTATTTATTTTTTCTAACTGAAAAAACTGTTTGCGCAAGAAACAAATTACGGTGTCAGCGTATTTCGCTTAATTGAGCAAAGTTCTTTCGGTTAAAAAGAACCTTTTCAATTTTATACCCTGTGACTTATTGACTGTGTCATCAGACCTAAGCCGCCAAAGCATTTTCTTGGAATGCGTTCAGTGGTGGTCCAATACATCAGTCGTTATGTTGCCCTATCCTCACGCAAACATCCCCGATCCGAAAGAAATCAATAGGGCGGTTGCGTGTAGGCCCACAGGTCCATGTGATAACGAGAACCCACTGGCGAAATGGTCAATATCCGAGCAATTGCAATGGCCAGGCCATTGGCCGCGTATTCAGCCCCGGCCAGCCCCAGCCGTGTGACTTATGGTCAAAGATAACGCCACGCGCAGATGATAGGCCTCTTTGGACGTGATAAGGTAAAGCGCGCAAGGTATTTTTATCACTACAGCGTCAGGACGAAGGATTTGATGGTCGAGATTTGCTAGGAAGTTTTGGGAGTTTCTAAGATCTATTCTCTGTACCTACTCTTGTTTATGGGCTTGGGCCAAGTTTGAAAAGCCGATCTTTCCATCTTGTCCATGAAGGAACACGTGTCTTGAATACCATCTAGATCCCTGTGGTATCGCCGCCTGAGAAGTGTACGTCTTTGGTTATGTCCATCATATACGCAGAATGGGAATATGAGAATATCCTTAACTAAAGTGCCACGGCTTATAGCCAACCCAAACACACAAGTAAACAAGAAAAGTAGCAAGAGAAAATTTGATGGTAGAAAATGAATTTAGACTACTATCAAATTAATCTCACTCCAGGGCGCTCAGAAAGAAAGCAAAACAGTCTCTCCTCCACCAAATAGTTTCCATTTAGGACTACATGCGTTTTCCATTCGAGATGTATAGGGCACATAATTCCATTATCGATTATTTACAAACTCGTCGAAAGTTGCTATTGGAACCAATTAAAATGAAACCACTTGAAATATCATTCCTTATTCTATACGCGTTTAATTTTCTTGTTTGGGCCACGAAATAATTCAGAATTTTCTCATTACTCTAGCGCTAAATCTCGCTGAAAGGCACAAAATAATTGAACGACGCTACGCATCTCTACGAGATCCTCGAGTTTCGCTGATGGCAGGAGAAACTCGGAATGTGAATGATTGTAGAGACTGTGTTTTTGGTCTACAATCGGCCATGCGTGCATAGTGCGCCGTTCGGCAGTACCCCCGTACAGCGCATACACCTATACGCCTATTTCTCCAACTGGATACAGGAATTAACGCATATCCTGAGCGTTCTTGGTTAAGGGCTAGACATGGAGCTATGCTGAGTTTATGATTTGACAAGAAATCGTTTATCAACAGCTTCAATTTCGTTGTACAATTTATAACGAAACTTAGTGGGATTCGATGAATAGTTCGACATTCGAACGTTGTTATAGATTTCATCAAACTATTACGGCTTTTGTAAATTCACCGCAGTCAACGTTGAACTGAGCCTCAAGCCAAGCACGCGAAATGTAGACATCGATAATCTATTAGACATTAGAAGCCGCAGTGATTTACTGAAATGCACAAAACTCAAAGTTTGAGTTGCACCCTTCGTCGAGCTGAGCTCGCGTTGGCCTTGTGAACTCGGCCCTTGCCTTTACTAGGTTGCTGGCTGCTACTTGCTCGATATTACTTCCCTTGTTTTCTCAAATGTCGCATATGTCAGTAACTTATGTGCCAGAATGCCATTTTAGTAATCCAATTTGATAAAACCTATTTATCAAATATTACTATTATACTTGAATGATTGCTTGATAGCTCTTCGTTTCGTGAGCTGAGAAGTGATTAAGCAAACACACCTATTCGTCAGAAAAAGATGAGCATCGCAAAACGTGTACTTCAAAATGAAGAAATCAAATAATTTCTTGTTTAGTGCGGGACTAATGGCCATATCTCGTGTGGTACGTTCAGTTGAGTACTCACCTTCCGCATTTCATTGGAATAACCATTATTTCTCGATAAATACACTAAAACACGGGGAATGACGTCTAGGCATCGATATCGAGGTTTCCCATCCCGGCCAGGATAATGCTAGTGATCGGCTGAACGCGATTCCAGCGAACAATGAACGCATGATTGGAGCCATTCCATTGATAATCAGGGGTTGATCGGTGTGATTTTGTTTGCTTGACACTTACAGAATAATAGGGACGTTGTGTTCATAATGTTGTCCTCGAAATCGCTGGCATAACAAAATGCTAGAAGCCCCCGCGTTATTGTGAAACGTACTTTTTGTTTTTCTGACAGTAAACCAATTTGAAAATGTGTTCTCTGAAAATTATTTCAAATTGATAGTGAACTGTGAAGTGACTTTTCATCGAACAAGAATTATATCAGCGAGTTTCATTTAATAAGTTTGTATGCTTTCGAGTTTTAAACTAACAAAAAACGTGTACGACCCTTTATTGTAGAACAACATCAATTTGTGTAACTTTTACTGAAATAGGGGCTCTTGTCAAATTATTTCTCAAATTTTCTCTAGGAAAAGAAGTAAATAGCTTTCGGAATAGAGCTATTAGGCTCACAATTGAGATAACATTTAAAAGTGATGCATTTTCTGAATGAAATAAATATGCAAATGTAAAGGTTGACTTGTGGATACTAAACATGTCAACTTTATGTAGAATATATGCAGGAAAATGCGGTGAAAACCCGTTTGCACTGAAGCTTATATTATAGACTTGCTCCAGTTCGTACTACAAGCCCGCACAAATTCAGGTCGCAGATATTCGCTAGGGGCTGGATCCTTAACAACTTGCCTTTTTTATATTTGAAATATGAATATCTTTAATGATTTTTTCTATAATGTTTGAGTTAAGGATTCCTTAAGTAACACTGAAATCTTCCTACTTAACGCATTTGCACGAAATTATAACTCCTGATCAGTGTTTAAAGACACGCGCTTCAGATGTTACTGGTCGAAAAAGAAATTAACGCCCCAACACATGGGTTCGTTGGAGGGCTAGGCTATTTTTGGTAAGACAAAAAAAAACATTCCACCATTCTAGAATAGCAGCTGCTAAGTGGCAGACGAAATTTGAATGTGTGCTACTAGTAACTACTCTCATTGAATATTATTAGTGTGAATTCCTTTGATGGGATGGGAAGGGGAAAAGAAACTGCTAGAGACTGAAACCAGCTCAGATATTTTCTTAAAGTGGTGGTAGTACTTGCCGCAATTCGTTTTTGTTTAAATGTGGTATTTAACGATGCACTGTACCAACAACTGGCCTTGTGGCGCTGGTGTATTGGCATCGGTGAGTGATAAGGTGATAGTGAGAATGATGATGAACCTGACAGGAAAGAGTTGAAACTCGGTTCCGGCACGTAGCCTATTCCTGTCGATAAGCACCAATAGGACCACCGCTTAACGTCCCTTCCAAATGACGGTACAACTCGAACAGCATGGGGTTCCTCACTAATCCGTGCTGTCGAGTGGTGGATGGCAAAGGGAGTGAAGCTGCTGCACTAGCTTGAAACTCTCCAACCCCTCTCTCGAACAGAAATGGGTCTTGGTATGAATGGTCACCCATCCAACCTTTGGTCCACCGCATTGGTGCTTAATTTCGGTGATCTTACGAGAACCGGTGTACCAAACACGCTAAAGCGTTCGGTCCCCGCACTGTGGTTTGAGCCTGAAGACCAACGCCATCGTAACAAATTTAAAAGCGTGGCTTTGGATACGCAGGAGGATCTAACGTCGCAGGATTAACATTGTACCCTTTTTTCTGTAACTCAGACCATTTTGTTTAGAGCAACATGGGCTTTATTTCACTGGGAATATGGTAATAAAATAAATTCGAATGATTTTTTTAGCAGGGAAAATATTTCAAATAAATATAAAAAAAGTACAATATTTTAATCGGGTTTCAAGCGAGGTAGTATGGGGGATGCCAAAGGTGTCGTTGTTATGCCATTCTTTAGACTCGTGTCTCACTCCTTATCTTAGGATGTCTTTGTTTTTACTATATATTATGGTCTGGCCCATGCCGTGGACAATGGAGATTTTATTGGAGGGCATGGTGACTTTTGCCTGCACTGATCATTCAAACGACAGCAAAAACGGGATGGCTGGTAACAAAACGTAGGCTACGTGGATTTCTGATTAAAAAAATAAAACCTCATGAGTTAATTAATGTAGAAGTATTCTAGCTATAATAGCTATAAAATCTAATTGAAAATTGAAACATTTACGTAAGGGCACCCAGTGTAATTCTTCATTTCTCAAAGCCCATTTAAAATACTGGTTTTTAAACTTCGAACCTTCATATAAAATGGTTATTGCTTGCCGCAAGTCATCAGCTCTTCTAAGATTTTTCTCTAAAACTTATGGAGGAAAAACTGAAAATTAAAAATTAACATTGCTCTCTCTCGGGATTGAGGGAGTGTTTCGAAAGGCTTCTTGCGTCCGGTAAGTGCAAAAAGGTTATTTAATTTTACGACTACATGCAGTAAAATGTTTAAAAACCCGTTAGTGAAAAATGCATAAATTGCGTTTACCATACGCAAAGTTCAATGCCGCAGACAAATTTCAGCTTTATCCGACAAGCGTTTAAAATGTTACAAGCTGCACTTCCTCAAATCAATAATTAGTTTCGTTTACGAACGCTCACTGCGAAGATTTTGATTTAAAATATTCCGTGATGGCCGAGACTAATTTCAACTCATCCGACAAAAGGAAAAATTCATTGGGAAGTTTGGTTTATTTTTAGACATTCTTTCTCACTTTTCATTGGTTGTTTTTTATGCGTAACCTTAATAATTGTGATGACAGTGACCAATTTCCAAATTGCTATCCGCGGACGAAAGATTTGAAGGCGTAAGCGAAAAGACATCTACCCTAAAAAAGAAACGATGTTTTTTTTTGTTCAATATTGTAAATGATCGAAATTTTAAGTCAAATCCGAAAATTTTCTCGAGTAAATGTAAACACAGTCGATTAAGCCTCTTGGGGCCATAGCTATCTAGTCGGGTGTTCGAACGGCACTGAGCTAGGACAACGTCACTGTCTCCTTATCTAGACTTCTGACGATCGTCTGACTTGGTTTTCTTAGGGACAATTTGAAATAATATTATCTCTTTGGTTTTCTTTGAGAAGAACTTAATTCTTAATTAAAAGATCACAATGATTCCGGAAGGAAACAAACGACAGTCGCGCAAAATCTGTAATAGCTCTTATACAAATTATACGAACGACAGATATACTGTGATCGGGGTTTTGATTGATGTTTTATTTAGTGCTTGACTATATCCTCATTTATGGATGGTGGTGTCATCTCCTAGTAGTGGCACTTACGGTACCAACTTGACAGGGATTATCTGGGTATAATTGGAAGCATTACCGCATGTTAGTTTGCCTTGACTTTGCCGAGCATTTCCTTAGTAAGCAATCGATCCGAGAAAACTGCTAGAGTCAGGTGATTTCAAATCAAAATAATGATGGGTTCAATTTTAGGGGATCAGGGCATCGTACGAAACAATGGAACGCTGTGGCTTGTCCGAACGGGCTCTTTGGTACCTAACAAGTTTAGAAAGCACGAGCAGAGCAATCAGATGTGTACAAACAGACCGCTAAAACTCTAAATCTCGCCTTTGCACCACGACAGCACAGTTTATAGAAGCTTGAATGTGATTATAGCCTTGCGGAGGAAATGCCTTACAGTCAGATGTTTATAAGCTTACCACACTAGGAGTAGTGAGACCAGCTGTAAAAAAATTACTGAACTAGTGCAGGTAGACATAAATTTACTGGCGGTATTAATGTCATTTTACAACGATATTTCTCGATAATTTTTTTGTGATAAATTATTCAAACACGTGTATTTAACATGTATTGATGAGCGTGAAAATGAAAAATCCAACATAGATTTGGAACCAAATAACTTTAGCATGCTTCCAGGTGTGAACTTTTGCTATAGAAAGCTTTAAACACGGCCGTTTAGGCCTTGTTAACCTTATGGTAAAGAGACTGTAGTTGCAATTGCCACCGCTTAAGTTATTTTATAATGTCTCGGCTGTACTGAACATCATAAGCAGTCTTGTAATGTGCGTAGCACGTATTATTTTGATATAATATACCTTCTACTTGCATGCACAACACTTGTACGTCTAAATATGGCAAGTTTACAGCGCTTGCTAGACGTATACTGAAACTACAATGTAAACCGAGTACCGAGTGCTTGTCGTATAGTGTAGTCATAGACCAACAAAATGATGTTTCGCGATGTTTCTATGCAGATATGCGTGAATGGCGTTTGCTTTGCTTACGTAGATCAGCTGCTGCTATTATATTATTATATGGAGAAGCTAGCTCGAAATAGCTGCATGTAGCTATGGTATGTGGCTATGTGTTGGCGAGGAATGAACAGCGGTAGCACAAGTGAAATCCTTCGGTCCATGCGTACACATGTGGTCGCTTTTAAGAACGCACGTTCCTGCATGCTATGTATGGATGTATGCGATCGAAAATAGTCGTGCATGTCAGTTGAAGCCACACAAATCTTCTAAGGCATGTAAGATTATGATATAATTAGTGTGAGCGACTTATCTATGGGGTTGGTTTAGACATTAGGGAGAGAGAAGTCGAGAGTGTTAGTAGCAGTAGCAGCCAGTAACCAGCTGCCAATACATTTGTTATGATACATAGCATATTGTGATAAGCATGTAGGAGAGAAAAACTGCATGTCCATGCTTACAGCGTTTTCTATGTTCGTCGCTGAGTAGCTTTAGGCACCGATATACGTAATCCTGTACGTAAATGATCAAACCCGTTTCATTTTAATTAACTATGCGCCCGAATGTAGTTAGTGTCGTATTTGCAGGTAAAAGCCTCTAGTATGAGGGCGTACTTAGACTGACATACCTATACGTACGTTCGTTACAGTGTAAATAGAACGGGGCATCTAACCAATGTAATTATATTTAAATTGTGTTGACCTAGCCTACCGTTCAGCGAGCTCTAACGTAAAACACCGGCCGATTTGTTGTTCTAGTTGTTGATGATGGTGATGCGTTGCAGCGTCCGTTTTTGTAGTCGGCTTTGTTGTCGAGTGTCATCTAGAAACTTTAATTGAAGCGTTTCAACGACCGATTTGCAATTGCCCGTGGGATATGCAAACGCACCCATCCAAATCCAAACAAATTAGGAATCACGTTTACGACACTAATTAATCTAGAGTACTGAATTTCCCTCTGCATACAGAATCGATAACATTCTGAAAAGACTAAATTGATTAAATTAATCGACAGAGACAGCCTGAATACCGAATGTATAATGCAATTTCCATTATCTATTGCTTGCCGAAGAAGTGGGGATGAAAATGCTCTGTTGTTTTTTTGTTCATGCGGGAAGTCCTAATTAAAACCAAAATTTCGCTCCATCCATTACAGCATACACTCAGTCGAGGAACGACGTACCGTACGAAGCTAACTTTACCCAACGCAACACGCATTCTTCCCAATATAATTATTCTGCTGGTCAGCTTCATCATCCTAAAAAGGCCGTCAAATCATAATACAATATGAAACATTGTAGATTTCATGAGGCGTGGGCCTACTCCCTGGCTATATAATAAACCAGCGTATTAACGTACAAGCTGAATCTAGCTGATGATAATGTTGGCGGGCAATAGTGTCAACGCATACTCTGTGCCCTGTGGTTACCTCCCAAGTTCATTTCCATTCCCATGTGTTAACCCCCCTATTGTATTCTTTTAATTTAAATCTAGTCATTTACCATAGCCTAACCACATATGAGCTTGCTTGATAATATAATGCTTTCTGGCTTCATGCCTATATAATATATGTTTGTTCCATTGTTAGATGCACATACTAATGGGCTTATGTGAACATTCCCCAATGAAACCGGGCTTTATTTCAAACTGCTAAAGGACCCATCTCTATAGGTACAATAGCTAGCTAATGTTCAAAACTGACATCGAGATATTCTGGTGTCAGGATTTGTTACTCGGGTTATAGTTTTGAAGTCACGGTAATAGTAAGGGGCAGAGACAAGGGATGGACGTTGTCGTCGTCGTCGTCGTCGTCGTCGCCTCTTCTCGTCGTCGTGCCACAGAGTAGAGCAAAAGTGGAAACTATTCTTGATGCATGTACTCTGTCAGTCTGCGTAGTTTTAGCCATTGTTCAATGCACATCATTTAATGTACATTCTCGGCCGTTATGCATGTTTCATTATTCGGAAAGATAATTGCCTCATAAAAGTTTAAGTTCAATGTGTGCCCTGTGCACAACTCGGCGAATGCAAGAAGAGATTGTATATGGAATGTGTTGAATGTGTAAAATTCTCTTCCGCTGCAACTCTTCAGAAGATTATCTTTAGTACCATTCCAGATATTTAACGAAATTTCATGATGCAGCATGGAATGCGCTATTAATTCGCCCATCTGCTATGTGTAGACGACAGTACGAAATTTGCGTGGGAACTACACTCGGAAAGCCACAACCAGAAAGACGATTAGTATAAGTACACAGGCAATAAATAGGTACGTATAGTTCGATTGTACTAAACGAGATGCCAAGCGAGAAACAAGAGACCGAAATGGGACTGGGAATGGGACTGCGGCTGTCAATCGATCCAATCAGACATGGCTTCTTCGGACACAACAGATATCAGGATAACAAGGTGAAATCGTCAGGGGATTTAGACGAGTAATCAGGATGGATGTCCGTCAGTCGTCGGTGAAGCGCCGGCGCCTCGTGTACCAGACGCCAGGGAATAACTCCAGCTTCGGTTCGGCTCGGCGCTACGCGGCGTGGAGTTATTCGGGATTCTCATCATGTGCATAGTCGTGCAGATCTCCAACCTAGTGTATCCAGATATATTGTATTTTGTGTGACAGTTGTCATGAAATCTCTGGAGTAAATACGACGTCGCGTCACCTATGGTTCAAGGCACCTGACGTGGGTGGCCTGGCGCGGATGACATTGCAATACCTGAACGCTATGCAATACCTGAACGCTATGCAATACCTGAACGCTATGCAATACCTGAACGCTATGCAATACCTGAACGCTATGCAATACCTGAACGCTATG
>QKMV01000493.1:0-22249 GCA_003287335.1 Lednia tumana
GGGGGGGGGGGGGGGGGGGGAAGAATTTCCCTCAGTCAGTACTTCAGGGAACTCAATATAGCGGTGCATTAAGATATAAGGAAGGGCCTCTAGGTGCAAAGGAATTTGAGGGCCCACACCATATAGACAAAGGTCCCATAATTCACCATGCCATGTGGAGTATTTTAAAGCTGAGATAGATTAGGGCACTGTCTTTCTAACAGTTAAGACAGTAACGACAGAAATGCTGAAAGGGATCCTAATTTAGAGGTTTGGGGCGCAGCCTGCAAGAAAATTTTGAATCCAATATTATTTTTGGAGCAAATCTACACGTTTGAGTAAAATTGGGGCCAGAGGGTGGCAAGTTCAGAACTACATGTAATTGAAGAAACAATTTCAAGGAAAATACAGTATGGTTTTCCTTACACAATGTTACATTAAACATTCTTCTCGTGACCATTATCACAGCACAATTTATATTAGGTGTGGTAGATTTTTTGGGATTGTATGATTCTTAGATGGGAAGGGGACGATCCTAGCTACTTGTTAGGGTAGGTTTGGCATTGAGTGATTAACCACCGGCAAATTTTTTACAGAGTGATGTGTAGTTTATGCCAAATTTATGTAATAGCTAGTAATGTTCACTGATAATGAAATCGTTGTTGATAATCCTTCGACAGTTAACATTATCGTATCAATGTATTATCGAGCTTAGTGTTTTCACCCACCAATAATGTCTAATAATATGTTCAAATTAACTTTGATATTAACAGTCGGTCTTCTGAAGATACCACAAAGAGATGGGGGATGCTTACCTTAGTAAACCAGCTCTTTAAAGTGTACTTTCGGATCAACAAACTGCACCTTTGCAAGCCGCTCATACGTGCCATTGAATCGTCGCCTTATAAAGAGCACTTTACTCTGAGCCAGCAGATTACCTACCGCTACTATGTTGGCCGAAAAGCAATGTTTGACAGCGATTACAAAGCTGGTAAATATGCCTGCATTATTTTCTGTGTTTTGGAAGCCAGCTTTTTTGATCAGTGGCAGTGTTTGTTTACAAATTGTGTATGACTGATTTGTTCAGTAGTACCACTGACCACTGTAGCCTGCTATTTTCATTTGCAGATAGCTTGCTCTACCTTTCCTTGTTAGGACTGTTAGCTATACTACTTTGCACATACTACTTTTGAAGGGTAGCAAACTACTCGACAATGGATCGGAGAGCATGCAAAATGGCAACTTGGTTTTGTATGTATGGCCTTGTGATCAGGATAACTTTTTATTATTGTTTTATTTCAGCCGACGAATACCTTTCTTTTGCATTTCAACGTTGCTATAAAAAATGCAAGAGCAATAAACGTCTCATACTCATATATCTCGTTCCAGTGAAGATGCTATTGGTAAGTTGATCGAAATTTGCATGGCAATGAAAATATCTCAATTAATTTTATTGAATTGTGTGCGTAAAAAATGTTGCATTTCTATGATTATTTGCAGGGGTACATGCCCAGTCGTGTTGTCTTGCATAAATACGACCTCATGCAGTTCTGGGAGGTTGTTGAAGCAGTTAAAAGGGGGAACATTCTAGAGTTGAACCAAGTGATGCAGCGACACGAACTGTTTTTCATAAAGTGTGGTATTTATCTCATCTTGGAGCGGCTGAAAATCATCACATACCGGAACTTATTCAAACGGGTGTAAGTTACACTTTCAGTAGCTCAAGCTTGGGTAACCTGAACATTTTTTTTTTAAAGAAAACCCTTTCTGGTGGTCCACTGGGCTTACTTTATTTGTATACGTAAAATGTAGTTGGATGAGGTTGTGAGCAAAGCAGACTTCAATTCAATTAGCTATTGAAAGTCTGGCTAGTAAGACTAGTCCGTATGTCTTAGCAAGCTTTTTACTTAGAATTGATAAAATTTTGAATGAATGCAATCCGAATAGTTGGTTTCTTGTCAACCACTTTTTTAGGGTAATTTGCTGATTTAATGGAACTTTACCACTCTTTCCACGCCACTGTTCAGCATTTGATTTGGGGACCCTTTCAATGGACGTTTCATATGTTTCAACAAAGATCGTATTAAATTTTGAGTGCAATCTGTAATGTGAAATTCTTTATATTCACATTTTCTGTTTTTTGTTTCATCGTAATTTCTCGTTTCTCTAATGACTAACCCTTTTGTTGAAAAAAAATAAGTGACTCGTAAAATTGCCACTAAAAGAAGTTTTGCACGACGCTTCATGCTCATCCAACAACGGGTCCACAAATAGCATTAAAACAAAGCCCTCATACCATAGAGAAAAGTTTGTACTTAACGGTTTGGCATGTTGGATACAACGGTTCTCGTGAGATCCCCGAAGCTATTACACTGGATCAGAGGCTGGATGGGTGACCATTCATGTGAGACCCAGCTCTGTTTTGGAGAGAGGTTGGAGGGTTTGAAGCTGGTACAGCAGCTTCACTCCCTTCAATATCTATCTCTCGACAGCAGGGATTAGTGGAGGAATCCTGCTGTTCTAGTTGTACCGTGTTTCGAACTTGACGTTAAGCGGTGCTCCCCTGCGTGCTTTTCGACAGAAGTAGGCTAAGCGCCAGGTCTGGCACCCTCATCAACCTATCATTCATCGATGCTATAAGATCAATGCACAGGGCAAAGTGTCCCGTACGCTGTTAAACACCACATAATCAAAAAACAAAGGTTGTTCTATGAAAGCCTTTATTGTTACTCTATGCTAATATGTAGCACCTTTTACTGTGACTGCTGATAAAATATATTTCATATTACCTACCATCATTGAACTGAACAAAACTGTCCTGGGAATCATGAGGTTGACTGATGCCCACAAACTCAAGTGCAAATACTACTGTTGCAGGTACGAGATAATTCAGTCGCATCAAATTCCAATTGAAGCCATGCTAGCCGCTCTCAAATTGATGAAGATAGAGGGTATAGACATCGACGAGACCCACTGCATAATCGCAAACCTCATTGCCGACGGCAAGATCAAGGGATACATATCCCATCAACATCAGAAATTGGTCGTCAGTAAGCAAAGTGCTTTCCCTCCATTGAGTACATTATCATAACCTAAAGGTATCGATACTAATGCTATCATGTATCTTTCATAATTTTTTATTACAAGTAGAACACTGTTTCATTTTTCAGTAAGCAATTCACTTTGATTATAGGACCACTGGTTTATTTTCATAAAACTTAAAATATGTGTTGAATGAACAATTATTTATAAAATCCAATAAATGAGTGACATACGTTGCAAATCATGCAAGACTGCTTATTTTAATTACTTAAATAATAGTTTCGGTCTTCAAAGGGTTGTAACCACCTGAACTAAAAAGATGTCATTTCTTAATGCTTGTTAGGAATATTGTCACGGTGTGTCGACTGCCTAGCTTGAGCTCAGCTTACATTGCAGCTATCAGTCGGTGGCCAAGCTGCAGTGTTAGCAGTTGCACCATGCAGGAAAGGGACTTTAAATATCATCAGGATAGGAACATTTGGAGAGAATCCCACTAGTTGGCCCAAATATTTCTAGTATCACGTCTATTGGCAAATTTAGTGTTTTTATCAATAATCATTCCATTTATATTTTGACGCGTTCCTTAATGAAATCCTGGCATTGTCACGTCCTCTCACATCCGCCAAGGGAGCACCCCCAAACTTTTCGGCAAAATTACATATCCTTTCCAAATTAATTATGTGGCAATATAGAGGCACAAAAATATGTTTGCTTCAATACCAGCCAGAGGAAAAATGGTCAAACATACCATTTTTCAGCTTGGGGGGCTCAAGTCAAAATCTTCGAAAACCTTAGAGTTTTTTTGGTCCAAAAAATATTGGTGAAGTTGCATTGTTTGTTCATCCTTCCTACGTTCAAGAAAACATTGGTTCTGTAGTAGGTGATTGATTTTAGCCACAGTCAGATTATTACGGAAGGAATGTATCTTATTTTACCCATATTCCTGTGTTATTATCGAGTTGATCGAGTCGCTGACTAAAATCTTAACAGTTCTAATAAATTCATAGAATTTCCCCAATATTGTTTGGAATGTCACTTTAGACTTCCATGATGTATTCAAGCTCAATAAAAAAAAAAGAAGGGTTACAGCCTCTTTCAATACTTTAATTTGAGTAATTAACTCGAGGATGGTGGAGGAACATTCGGAGTTCCTGGTTGTGGTGTTCCGTTCTGCGGTGGCGTTTGACGTACTAGAGGTCTTGTTTGCAGGTGCTTGTTCTTTATTCGGTCCAACTCGTTGATTCTGCTACGTGCATGTTCTAAGCGGTGCCATGCCATTTGCAGCACTTTTTGTGATGCATATCCTGAACCTTCGTGAGGTTGACCGGTAGATACCTGAGTAAGATAGTTTATTTGTTCGGTAAGCTTGGATTCGACCTGGCCCAGGGTTTTAAGAAACTGGTGAGTTTGACCTTCTGCTTGTTTCAAACTTGACTTTTCTCTGCTGAGTTCAAGCAGAGCTTGTCCTGAAACATTTATAATAAAATATATCATGAGATTACCTTCAGTAGGATAGAATTTTGGACAACCACATCAAAGAGTTTCCAGCCAGAGGTATACTGGGAGCTCGCCCCGGTGCAACCGAAATTGAGCCTTTTTTTAGATATTTTTTTATGATGTGGATAGCATAAATGGAAAATTTACCCGAACCTCCAATCAGATGGTAATTGTTTTGTTCTTTCAAATTTACCCCTATGCACTTCTCAACTACCTATTAAGACACACTCTATTCTCAAAGTGGAATTTCATTGTAAGGAATGGAAACAAGAGGAAATGGTTACGGAACCTCAGAAAATCCCGAAAATAGTTGAGGTTAAATATACTTTTGGGATAGTTGTAGGGTGGAACAATATCATTGCTCCAGACTTTGCAGCTTGGATCAAAACTGTCAGCAGTTTCTTAACGTTGTAAAATGGCACTTTTTGATAATATCTGGTTTTTCTAACTAAATGCTCGTGTTTGCAAAGGAGATTTGATTTAACTAACCCCCAGATTAATAAGTTATTACAGACTTTTTAGAAAAGAGTAAAAAAATGCATGGTAAATCCACATCATTAATATTTTTGGTCCAAATACTCAAAGTGAGATTTTTCCTTACGAGTATTCCCAGCTGACGATGAATGTGGCCAAATTGATTACTGTAGAGTAAAAACAAGGTATGCTGCAGGGGAGTTCCAGAAAGTTCTGTCATTTTTGTTTTTCTTGCTTTGGTTCCTACCTTCACTGCTCATCAGAGTGAATCTCACACCAGAACAAAGCCCAGATTGAAATACAAACCCCACTGCACGTCATGTGAAGCGTAGTATGACGATGCCCAAATTACAAAGCGAAGACCAAATGTGGTGCTGCTAGGTAGGTATCATCTATGCCAGATTTACCATTTTGGGGGCCCTAGATACAACTTTGTGTATGGGGAGCCCTGCATAAACGCAAAAGCGATTAAAGCGAGATGATTTAATGTAAATGGGTCATTCCATACCAAACCATTCAATGTTATGTGCGTACTAACTATTTTACACAATTCATGTTCATTCCCAAAATTAACCGAGGTGGTCACAGATTGTCTCCTAAAATCTTAGCTCTTAAGGGATATCAAAAACTTTCTATGAAATACTTTGATCTGAAGCTCACGTCCTACCTATCCCTATGTAGTGAGTAAAACTTACAGGATCTTTTATTTATAAGGTCATGAGAAATGTAGGTAATAATTTCCAAAATTTCAGGCTTTGGGACACATTTTTGGATAAGCCAGCGAAGAATCCTTTACTGTAAGAAGAGTACATTACTGAGATAGATAGGTGTAGTAGGTAGATAGTAGATAGTAGGTAGTAGGTGGTGGTAGTACCAGCATAGGTATAGGCATAGATTAAAGATAGGTATTCTTTGGTACAATACCATTCTATAGGTATGGTACCTATGGTAGCGGTAGCAGATACCTACCTACCTGAACGAAGTACAAATATAGACTCTACCTACCTGCACTTTGTAGGCATGTTATAATATCCTTCTCAATTGTATCCAGAACTTGAATTCTTTCCATAGGAGCGGTCATTGTATTGAAATAAATTAAATTGCACCACGCAAAGGATCAAACACTACTACCAATGATTCGAACAAACAAATATTTCTAACTCTGGCTACGCTTAAACAAATACCGTAGTATATAACCTAGCGGTCATACATTAAGGTATTTGGCTTAAACGTCAAACAAACGACGAACCGGCCGCAATTCTATGTTGTAACTATTTCTTTAAGATGACAGATTCGGCCAACCTTGAAAGTCAAAAGCACAGCCCACTTCATCGCTGCTAGAGCAGCGAGCAGGGACCAAGTGGGCTGTAGTCAACTTTAGTTCCATCTTTAGCCACCCATCGGCAACTTGTGAGCGATTTGGTGCCTCATTCCCATTCTATCGTGCATTGGCGAGTTCCACTTTAGTTGAGTTGAGGTACGGTTCAGTTTAGCCTCATGCAGTTGTTTCGGAATCGCTGATCTCATCTCTGAACAGAAGATCGGATTTTGTTCAGGTCCATTTAATAGGCGGCGAGAATTTCATTCAATAGTAAGCTCGATTTGTTACGTACACGATGGGGCCAGTGCTCTAGAGGAACACATTGTATCTCACATAGGAGTCCCGCCCACTGTCTGTTAAAATCAGTTTCGGCGATTTTGACATTTTGTTTCACGTGATGCCATTCTTGTAATCAGCTTATGATGTCGATAGATAACGGATGCGGACACATAATAAATTAATATGATGTAGAGTGTGACACCATTCACTTTAGTTTTGATTTTGTCATTTCTTCTTTGGCCCCAATCTTGGAAAAAAGTTGGTTACTAAAATCTTGTTTTCTTTCGACCAAGAATGCTATTCTAGTGTGTGCCACTAATCTACTAATAATTTCTGTAATTCCATCAGGCAATAATGGATAGAAGAATCAAACCTACTAGCAGTGAAATGCCCGAACTAGAAATTCTACGTTCCGTGTTCTACTACATTTTCATAATAATTGCTTTGCCAATTCTGTCATTCTTTTTATCCAAAGTGATTATTTTTGATGGAATACTGGGACTTGAAGTTGTAACTAGTAGCGTATCTTCAGCAATTACTGCGGTAGTTGTGCTGCATATTGGACTAGGAATGTATATTTACCGAGCATACTCGGAAATACCTGTGAAATCTGGCTTTACTGCAAAGCAAGATTAGAAGATCTATTTGGTCTTTTTCTAATAACGTGCAGCAGGAACAGTGGTGAGATAATTTTCTAAAATATTTCATGTGATTATTGTTTAATGTTATATGTAAACTATAGCTGCGATCAGCTTTGGTGAAACTGTGAAGGCATATTTTTCTTTATAGGTAAGGCCATAGGACTTCTTAAATGTTAGATAGAAGCTAGCATCTGATTTAAATGATGAAATGGAATGTAATCGGCATCATCAGTTCACTCACATAATGTAAACCGCGTGGCGTACCTCCGTATTTAGTTTCAGGGCCAATATTGTACAACAATGTTCATACTTCTTGTAAACTATTTTGTCCTCTGAACAACTTGGAAACAAAATCAGCTGAAAGGATGTCACCATGGCAACCACTAGGCTATTTGGAGGATAAAAGAGTTTGGAATTAGTTTGGATATTGGCTATGTTTACTGTCAGCAAGGCCGCTAAGAAGAGTATGAGCTCGAGAGTATGATAGTTATCTCTAATTGGTCCAATTTGGATGTCAGTGACGTGATCTTAGTGACATAGATGACAGTAAACATAGCCATGTGAACGATTTAGATCTATCCTGTCTCTTGGAAGGACACTTGCTGGATAAGCGTAGTGAGCGGGGGGAAGACTTCAATTTGACATTCAAAAGAAAAAAGTACATTGCATTTTTTTTTCTGTGTGTTTGTTTGCGCTCTGTAGGCCAAACGAATCAACCAATTTTAATGGAACTTTCAGGAAACCTTTCAAATCGCTGAACTTGGTCCTGCTAACTTTTTGTGCACCACCTATGACATATTTTTGCTGAAATTCGCATTTCTGTACATTTTTGCAAATTTGATCGACTTATTCCCTTAGGACGCAACATAACTTGATGACTGTCGCCCCCCAAGCATCAACATTCATATATTCACTTCCTCTATTACTTTGCTGCCTGTATGCGAAACAGCTTCATCAATTTCAATTAAACTTACAGGATACCTTGGCAAAGTTTCATCTTATTATAAGTGATAAAAATTTGAGCGTAATTAGCTTAACATTTTTTGTGAAGATTGCACATTTGTGGTATTTTAGATTTAACGCAACTTTGTTGTACTCTCCACGTCAAAGTTATCCATTTTAATTGGTAAAACTTTCCAAGGATGTTTGATAAGTTTTTAAAAAAATCGTCTTTAAATGTAAGCGCAATATGAAATGTTGGTCTTTTTCAATTCAATGTTTTTGTAGGTTTTTTAAATCATAATTTCCCGGTTCTCCCCTAAACAAAAGATGAGTGCACCAGCCATATTTTCAAAGAAAGAAGAAGTGGACAACTGAAAAACAGCCACTTTTCTCTTAGAGGCAATTTTATGTTTTTTTTTTCATTTCTTTTGTGGACGTTTATCTATTGAAGTTAAGCAAGAATTACTATGCTCATCTAACAACGCGTTTAATTTCGCGAAGCCCCAGTCTAGAGATTAACAGGCATCTGTACCTACTGCTTACCTGCAGGTCTTGTGCTAGATTCTCACCCTAAATGTCCACCACCTCAGTCTTTCTAGACAAACCATGAGGGCTATGCACCTACAAAACATTATGTTCACTTAAAGAATGTTTATTTTGTAATTTATTGTGCAATCAAGTGGTTATATACATTTTATTTGAATTTTTATTGAGTATCTACCCTTTTTTAGGTTAGCATGCTTCAACTAGCTATTTTTGTGGTCATATAGTAAGATCCACCTACATTTGTACCTATGTGGTTTTCAAAGCTTGTGCAAGAAATCCCTAGGCTAGAGGGTGAATAGCTACCTTAATTATCTTTACAATCCAACTGATCTTATTAGTGATTGGTAGAGTGTTTACTGGTGATGCTTTCATCTCGAAGAACCCCTACAGTTCAACTCTTGGCATTGTTCCAGATATTCATTGGTTCCAGATATACATGGCTTGCCAACATTCCTTAATATTTCAGAATCATCTCCTTGTGCCAGAAACACACCAGTATAGTACAGTGTGCATCTAGTCAATAGCGTATTGAAAAGCTAGCTTGCTGAGGAAATTTTATTTGCTAGGTTCTTGATGCTTTATGTTAGTACTGTAAATGTGAGGAAGATATAATACAGTTGGTGGTGGGACTAATCTAACAATTTTGTTGTTGTTGCAGAATGGTTAAGTGTTAGATTGGGAAGTGTGGCACAAGCCTTACGACTATTTTTAAACATGGTGGGTGACAGTTTACCAGTTTTGGTCCAAGCCATATATTCATTCAAGGGCAAGAATAATGATGAGGTATGTCTAATATACAAATTAATAAAACAATCCACGTGGAATTTATTTTTATTTTTTACACCAGTGCCTACTACAGGCCGCAGCTATCAAACAAAACAACTGTAAACCAAAAATGTTTTCTTTTAGCTTTGCTTCAAAAAAGGTGACATAGTAACAATTACACAGAGAGAGGAAGGAGGCTGGTGGGAAGGAACTCTAGGCGAGAAGACTGGGTGGTTTCCGTCAAATTACGTCAAAGAACATAAACTACAAGGTAGGTACCTACTTAATAGTAATCTGGTAGAATGGATTGCAATCTGAAATTTTTATAATTCCGTCGTACCTTAAAGTCTCAACTTTAGCTGCATGCTTATTCTTTAACAAAACAATATAATCAAATTCTCGGTTGTTTTCGAATGTTTCAGACAGCACAAATTTGGCAGGTGCTACTGCTAGTGGCAGCACATCTCCTAGCGCCAAATTACCCGTCGACCTCGCATCTCAACAAAAAGGCTACCGTAATGTTGTTCTCAAAGACATCATTGATTCAGAAAAAGCTAATGTGTCTGAACTTCAAGGACTCTTAAAGAATTTTTTACATCCATTAGAAAAATCGGAAATGTGAGTTACCTTCTGAATTCCAGAATAATATCTTTCCCTTAATTGTAACACTAATTAATTAATTATTAACTAACACTTTTCGAGATAGGTATAGGTACTGATGCCCATTTACTGCAATCTCAGACACTCCTAACATTAGTTTAACAAAGTAGTTCATTTTAAGTAGGCAGGTTTCTGGCAAATTTCCATGCAGTACTATTTTATTTTTCTCTTGTATTTGTTGTTCTCAACTCTTTCCATTAAAAATAGAAGAGACTATCGAAAACTAAAAGGAATGGCCACTCGACATGAGCTTTAGAGGCAGAAATACGCTTACCAATTGTACAATTTTGTTTAATTAATCTTCAAATTTTTGAATATATATGTATATATTTACTTACCCATCGATGTAACAAGTCTATTGCCGCAAAAACAGCCCATCTAATTCGAGGAATTTTATCGTACCCATGAAATAATAATTAACAAGTGTTCGGTAATGCATGTTTCCGGTCACATTTTAGCCTCTCACGAGAAGAGTACCGGCAGCTAGTTGGCAACATTGGCCATGTAGTGGAGACTCATCAGCAGCTGCTGTCGGCATTGGAAGATTGCAATCAACGCTCGGCCCCTGATCAACGTGTCGGCAAAGTGTTCCTTACGTCAGCGCCGCGAATTAAGCAGGTGCACCAGGCATACTGCTCGTCCCATCCCAGGGCTGTGTGCATTCTAGACAAGTACAAGTAAGCTATTCATGCTATTTTATGATCATTCATAGTTCCAGTGTTCCAAATGGCTAGATTCTAGAAAATATTTTGAGTGAGGGAGTGCAGCTTGTCTCAGAAAAGAAGGTTGGTCAGTTGAATGAACTAGTTGGTCACTTAAAAGTTTTGATGTATTTGAGGTTCAGTAGAGGAAGTAGATGGATGAGAAATAAAAATTCAGATATTTGAAGGGACATTGAAATAAAGAAAATTCTAGTGTAATTGAGGATAAGGGGGCACAACATACCTCATGAGAAGTGATACCTACTCTAGTCATTCTATAAAATGTGGCTAGTTACTTATCGACTCCTCTTTCATCAATTTAAAATTGTATTCCAACTCACAGGGGATCCAGCCCTATCAAGAAAATTTTAGAAAATTTTAGGACTTGCTGAAATTTTAAGACTGTTTTATATTGAAACCACTCTGTCTTTGCTACCTGTTAGTCGTTGCCCATATATTTATTTATTATGTGTCGTGTACCAAAAATCATGGAAACTGTGTTTTTTTTTGTTGCCTTTGCCGGCAAAACATCTCAAATCTTAGCTCAGTTCTTATCTCGGTTAGCTCAATGCTTTCTGTACCGTACTGAAGATCTCTATATCTTACATTTTCTATCCATTATTCTAGAGATGAGCTGAATGGGTTCATGGAGTCACAGGGAGCAGCTAGCCCTGGATTGTTGGTTCTTACCACTGGACTGAGTAAACCGTTTCGGCGGCTCGAGAAGTATGCGGGAATGCTTCAAGAATTGGAACGCCATTTAGAAGAAAATCATCCGGACAGGGGAGACACCCAGCGTTCGGTCAGCGTGTACAAAGACTTGGCGGTAAGTTGATGCAACATCCAGCTGAGCACGTGGTTAGTTCAGAATATTTTCAAGCATTTAAAATTTACTTTTGTTCTGGTCTCATACGTGTGTTCTTTGTCAATGTTAGTACAGTGTCTTCTGTACATTATGGATGGTGTATATCAAGCCACAGAATGGTCACGATTTTGTACTTTTTACAAAGCGAGGTCCTTGAGCCTTTAGAATAGATTTCGGATGCCGGATTTGTGCTTGTCCTTGCTATATACCTTAAAGCTCTATTTTTTGCTGTACAAACAGTCTTTTGGTGACCCATGGTATCACCATGTAGTAAAATTCCGTATGGCAGTCTCGACTGAATAAATCCATAATACACCATTAATGCTGTTTTAACAGTTGCAATTGGGCTAATCTTTTTATTAATAGCAGCTGGAGGCTATCTAAAGAGCTATTTTACTTACTTGCCCACTCCAATCCAAGGTACTACTTAAATGTAAACCCAATAATTTGGTTTCTTCTACCTCTTGTACCGTGACTTTCTCTATAGCTACGCTCGGGCTGGAAGTGAATTTCTTATGCGGCAAGTGGAACTGCATAAACACTGCGTGGTGTTTGTTTCTTGCGAGGTCATTGCTAGGGCTATACATGTTCATTTACGAGACCATCATGTTGATAGTAACTTTTTATCATTGCCCTTCATTTTGATCTATTTCTAACATTTTGCATCATCCGCAAATATAGTGAGCTTCCCTATCTCCGCGTTTTGTTGCATGTCATGAATAAATAACGTATAGAATAGAGGTGCTATTTTTCCTCCCTGCTAGACCCCTATATTTTTCATTATCTCGTTATCTCGTTTGGGCTTTAACACAAACTAGCTGCTTTCTATCCTTTTAGTAGGAGCTAATCGACGATAATGCCTTCTTTCGTATGTCATAATGTTGACGTTTTCGAAGAAGAATTTCATGTTAGTTCTGTCTTAACATATTCCCACCGATTAATTCTTATTTTCCATTGATTGAATTTCTGACTGTTTGAAATTTGCTCACTTTCAGTAGATTTTGCAGCCGTAAAACCATGCTGGCATTCAGATTAGTTATGATTTTTTGTCAGGATACTATCCTACCACACATTGCTTTTTGCACAATTTTAGAGAATCCACTTTGGATCGTTTTCGGTATGTAGTTTTTCATTTTTAGGTTTTACTCCCTTCTTCTGAATGGATTTAATTATTGACATATTCAAAGCTGCCAGAAAATGACCCTGTCAAAAATGCATTTATCATGTCACGTAATGGTTCCAATATGTTAATTGATACTGGTCTCATTATCGCACATAGAATTTCATCGTATCCAGCAGACATTTTCTTGCTCACTATTTTGAGTACCTACTTCTTTCGCGTTTAATTGTGACGAAATGATAGTTAACTTGCTTGAAGTTGACAATTTTTCACTTTTTAAATTTCATTGATTGAATTTTTCACTTGTTTCTTTGCCACGTTTGTAAAGTAGTTAAGTTGTAAAGTAGTAAAGTTTGAAAAGTAGTTGTTCAGATGATTTGTTATTTCTTCAGGAGACTGTTCAAGTTTACCATCAATTTCTAATTTGATGTATTGCGAACTCTTCTCTTTCACATAACTGTTTCTCCCTTGAATTAAGAGCCTTTCCTTTATCACTTGCTCCATGAATTCTTTCCGCTTTGTGTTTCTTCTTGGCATCTTTTGAAATCTGGGTGTAATTCTTCTTTATCTTTGTGAATTTTAGTTTGTTTTGCTCACTCACATAAAATTTTCACTCCTGATAGAGTTCCTGCATTTGTTTTTGCAATTGCAGTCATCATGCTCGGGCACACGCCGCCAGAAGGAACTGGAGCTGGAAGTGTTGACGGGTGGCGTTCGCGGCTGGGAAGGCGAGGACCTTGCATGTCTAGGCGAGATTCTGCACATGGGGTCGGTGGCTGTCGGACCCGACCACCGCGACCGCTACCTGGTGCTCTTCTCGTCCACTCTGCTAATGCTCAGCGTCAGCCAGCGCATGAGCGCGTTCATCTACGAGGGAAAGCTGCCGCTCACCGGCATCAACGTCGTTAAGCTAGATGACACAGACGCATACAAGAACGCCTTCGAAATTACTGGTTAGAAACTTCAGGCATAATTTAAATACTAATGCCACTTAAAAATTGCCTGGGCCTATAAAATTTTGTTGTTTTAAGTAGGGTATCATTTAGCCACAAAAAGCAGATCACTGAAGACATTTGACATATTTTTTGCATAATCCTGTGCTTTTCTCTCTGTGATCAAGTTGATGATGGGGCGCCGGCCTAAATTTATATTTTAAATTCGTAGAGTTTCCCAATAGGTTTTGAAATGCCATTTTAGACTATCAAGATCTAGTAAAGTTTTGTATGAAGACTGTTTTTTCAATTACTGTAACTTTTACCACTTTTCTTACTCTGAAGTTACGAGGTAGCCTTCAAAAGAAAAATAAATTCTCTGCATGTGATTGGCTGTGATTGGATAGCAATTTAATATTAGGAATAGCTCTTTACCTAGATTTAAGCAAGTTGTAAAACTGTCCCTTAGTGGGTTACAGCATGAAAATCTCGAATGTTGAATAAAGAGGTTTTTGGCACTAGCCCATTTATGCATTTAGAAGGTAAAACAAAGGTGCTCTGTATTTATCTAATGGAAAATTACAAATGCCTATGGCATTGGTATCTTATTCTACGATGCAAATTCATGCTTATTTTTAATTGCTAATTAGCAACTCTCAACAAAAAGTATCTCAACTGAGTGTAAGTTGTAACCCTTGTCCTTCAGGTCCAATGATCGAGCGAATCCTGGCAGTGTGCCAGACGCGGGAAGACCAACAGACGTGGGTGGACATGCTGAAGCAACACATCCGCGTCGTTCGCAGCTCATCGGCCCCGTCCCCGACAGCCGTCTCTCCGCCCCCCGGCAAAGCCACGCCCGTGCCACCGCCCCACGTAAGTCTCTCCCCGGCCTCGCCCTACGCCACGCTGGCCGCTTACTTTGCAAGCCTCATACACGACGGGCTCCTCACCGGCGCCGTACTCAAGCGACTCCTGTATGCGCAGATTAACCAGTATGAAGGGATGGTAGATTTTGTCGGCGTTAGGGTGCGTCATAGTCACAAAGTGGAGTGTCTGATATTTCCGACCAAAGTCAGCGGGAAGTTTACGTGGATTAAGTCGAGCAGTGATGATGGATCTTCGGGACCGCGGTCGGCTGTTCTGGAGCGCCAGAACGCAGTGGATTTGGAGAGTAGTGATTGTAGTTCGTGTAGTAGTTGTGCTAGTAGTCCGTTTGGTTTTGTTCGGTACTATCCTGAGCAAGGCGTGGGTGAAGTTTTCCACAGTCTAAATGACGAGAACAGATTTGAAGAAATGGCCGATGGAAATGTTGAACCTTCTGCTGAATACATTAGCAAATTTACTTTGAACATTAGTACCACTAACGCTTTTTCTAAGAATCGACCATATTTGAACATAATATCGAATCAACCGTCAGATGAGTCGAGCTTCGAACGATCTTCGGCTCACAATGAATTCTCGTACACGGCATCTGCGTGTGAAAACCTTTCCCACCTGGACAATTCACCGTTGACAAGTTTCTCGACTACTCATCTGAATGCACCTCCATCTCCAGCTTCGCACGAATCTAGACAAAGCCTTCCGACATCGTTTCGTACCAAGCCCCCAATTCCTCCAAAGCCGTTGACTCTGTGTGCACCACTGTATCAATCCGTAAGCCAGAAAGACTTGATGTCATCTTGCCATGGCGTGAAACTAAAGCCACAACCGCAGCTGTCTCATTCTCTGCCTGTGTTGCCGCTAGATCAAGATTCGTCGCCTCCTGCAAGTCATTCATCGACGCTAGACGTTCCGTCCAACTTGATTCAAGTGCCGAACGCGATGCTCGCAGAACTGTTGTACAATCAAGGAGCGTCACTGCTTGGCTTACTGCATCTACAGGAGAGCGTGTCCAGCGGCCGTAGTACCGATACTGTAAAAACTGTTCGTGCCGTTTCGAAAGATGACCTGTCCACCACTCACGGAAAGCAGTTGCAATGGTCTCGCTATGCTTGGAAAGCTTCAAATAAAACTAAGGCGCCCAATAATATTTACCATGGTAGCAAGCATGGCCCCAGCCGTTTGAAAAACATTAACGACGGTGCTGACAATACTGCTAAAAGTACGCACACGGACTATTGCCACTGTTGCGGCCAGGCGCAACTCCCCGGAAGTTCGCGCTCTTCGGACTCGGGGCTAGCCGATATTGCTTGTAATTCCACGTTGCCATCTCCTGATCTCATGCACCCTCTTCTCGAAGCGAGCAGCTCTGACGTTTCTGAATACTCCATGTACAATCCTCCGTCGATGACACCACAGCCGACGTCCGAAAACGCCGCCGCTTACGAAGCACAATGCGTTTGTTCGTCGCCTTTCAGTTCAACGCCTCGCACTTCCGCCCAGCCTTCGCTAACCTCTGAGAATATTTTTGTGGGTTCTTCGGAATCGATTCGATCGACAACCTCGTTATGCATGGACATGTCCTCGGTGCCAACGTCCCAGCCCTGGGACCTCATCAATCAAGCGGCTGAGACTTCTCGTCCAAGAACTTATCGGTCTGGGATGTACGCCCATTGGTGGCTCAAAGCTAAGATCCCTGCGTCGGCTATCATGGCTGAAGCCACGACCGGCTCCGGTCCCTCTCTTCCTTCGCAAGCAGGCAAGGGGTCTTCATTTGTTTTTGTGGCTGGAATACACGTCCTAACAAGCTTTGAGTTTCTTACTAAACTGTGCTACAAACGTGGTTGTTTTTAGCTTGTCCCTTGTCCCTAGCTTGCTTGCGATTGGAGAGTGTGTTTTTGTGTTTTGGAAAATCGGCCTACGTGATTTTTTTATTTTAAATTTGAACGTCGAGTTTTGAATGGAAACCCTTTGCGTGAGATTGATAAAAAGGATTGATTATCCCCTTGCCTGGGTTTTTTGAGGATAAAACCTTGGCAAAAAACAGTACGGTTTTTTGCTAAAGCCTCAGCATCTGGCTAATTAGTTGGCTTTGCTTTTATTCCTGATTAATCGTAACTTACCTACCCAGTATCCACTGATTTAAGATTGATAATTGTGGGCTTTGTTTGGTTCATGGCTTTGCTTGAAAATGCAAAGTTTCCATTGAAGCAGAGTTTAAATAGCGTAAGCAAAACAACCAACAAGCTGAACGTTTTGAACTGACATGAAACGTTTATGTTGCAGGTGTCTCTTCTACCAGGTCCCCTTTCTCCGAGAGTCAGTCTTCCACAAGTGAACGTCATGAGGCCAGCTAACAAGGGGTGGAGCATGTCTTGTCTGCGTCCCTCTCCCCCTCTCCGCCCTTGTCTCGCTCTTGGTCGAGATGATAGTATCAGAAAGTCCGGAAGACACTCAAGGAAGTCAAGTAAGTGTAGTGTGTGTTATTTCGTGTAACCACTAGTGCTGAATTATCCCTGAATTGAGGTTTGGGGGTGGGGGGTTATCAAAGATTGTTGTTCAAAACCAGAGGTCAGCGATTAATTTGTCTCAGTCTGCTGGCCATATAGGGAAGGCCAGACACAGAAAAGGTAACTTTTTTTTGAACGTGCAAAATCAGTCCTTTTTGGTAGGGATGCCGGCAAGCACTGGAGCAGTCAATTACTTGCAAGAAAAAAAGAGTTAATTTTGGAGTGTTTTGTGGATAGTAAACATTTTGATAACATAGGTGCAATAATCTACAATACTATGCAAAGAATTTTTCACTTTTTTTCCGGATCCAGATAGCTTGGGACAGATATCCAAATACGAAATCACTATGCAAAGGCATCCCTACTCCAGTGATGCACCCCTATCTACCCCTGAAATGAACCCCTGAAGATGTTAGGAGCATTTGAAGAATATTAAATTCGTTTCAAAAACCTCTGCCTACTGGAGAATTTACGAAATGATGCTCGGTGATTTTTGAAGTGATTTTAATATTCTTCAAATTAATACTAGCCATGTAAATGGCTTTAAATTTGTTATCCTTGTCAAGTTAGGAGCATGCTTTACAACTTGTTGGTAAAAGTAAGTGGATTTCTTGGCAACCCAGTTTATAATAATCTTTTTTTTTTGAAAAATAATGCTCAGATTAAAAGATGGACATGAGTTTAAAGAAATAAGTTTTCAGTATTTTTTTGTTGGAAAAAAAATGTACTTGAGCTGCGGTACTTGAGTCCATTTTTTGCTACCCACCGGCACCCCTACTTTTTAGACTAGCCATTTTCACGGTAGCCATGTGATCCGCTTTCTTTCTCACCGGACCGGCTATCCAAATTTTCTCTTTGTATTATTTGCGACTATTCCTGCCAAATACTTGCGTATATATGTCGACCAAAATAAAATACATAGCCGTCTCCTTACTAGGTAGCACCTGTTTCCATTCTTGCTCCACCCAACAAACTTTATTATTTTCTTCAGACTGCTGAAGTTTCAAAAGCATTTTTTGTAGGAAGATAACGCAAGCTCCAAAGCTGCCTTACAGCTTGACTTAAGGGGCTGGGAATGGCAAAGGTAGCTGAATCAGACGTTGCCTTTTTGGTGCAGAAACTATTCCAACATTGCCTGGAATTTTTATACGAAATCATGGAAAACCACGTGACGGCCAGTCGTTTTGATCCCACCTGGCAAGTCTCGAATCCCGATTTCAAAGCAAAGCTAAATAAACAGTTTCAGTTATCATTTTAGTTTGCCGTTATTATTACTTTATGAACTAGTAAAACCAAAGTAGGTAGGTAGTATGTATCTATTTCGAATATACAGACACTTTTATTCCAGTATGCTAATTGTCTCTTTTCTTTATTAGGTGACAAGAGCTTTGAAGAAGATGCCCAAATTTTGCGAGTAATCGAAGCTTATTGTACGAGTGCTAAAACGCGATACACAGTTAACTCGGGTAGGTAATATAGGTTTTTTAAGTTCACCCTTCAAACAAACGACATCTACAAACTGTCGAAAGAAATGAGAGTGTTCTTGATAATTGGATCATCCAAACAGCTTACAAAAAGTTAATTCTGAAACAAGTTTCACCTGGCCCACATATCAAATGCTGTGCTAGTTGCAGTTTTCCAAGCTATTTTCTCTTTCCCTTTCTACTTTTTAATTGGTTGACAGCTGCTTTCCCAATATTTGCTTGCTTTCTCGTGGTTTCCGAATTCTATGCATTGATCTTGGAACGTGGAAGACACAAACTAATTCAGTTTCCACTATCGAACGGGAGTGGAATGCCTTGAAAAATGAATAAAACCTTCAATTGTTTGCTACGCTTTACTCTTGATGACAACTAGTACTTAGTAGTCTTGTATGTCGCAAAATGTGCTTTCTGTCGTGGCCGTTTGATCGCCCATGGGTTTGTTGCAACTGTTGGTGGCTGCCTGGCTGGTGATGGTGGGGTGTATTGTTTTGTTCCATGCTGTGGGTGAGCAGTCGACTTAGGCCACCTGTCTCGCGGTAACGTACTGCATGATGACGACGACGTGGCGCTAATCCCGTCGGCAGCTTTGACCCACGTGGCTCAATGCGTAGATTGCAAACGGACACACAATAAAGCAAGGGCATCGACGTGGTGCTGCGGAAACTTTGTCATACGGACTCTTAGAAAAACGCATTTCGACTAAAATGATTTTTTCTTTGGATTTATTTTGCATCTTGGAAGTCGTTAACAGATTAAGCTTGCTCTGTGCTTTTTATGCCTTTTTGTCTTCCGAATAACGTTCTTAAGCCTTTGGATTAATCGAATTAATTGTCGCTGCATCTTCGGCTAGTGTTGAATATAATCTAGTTTTTGATTACCTTACGGCTTAATTAATTAATTGGATTGTTGCGTAATATATAGATAAATAAAAATACACCTAAGATAATTAATTCAGCATAATTTACTGGAATTGAGAAATAAAGTTCAAGATTACGAGATTTCTACTTGAGACCGGGTTTTTTATTGTTTTAATTTAAACGTCTACGATATACAATTTTGCTACATTAACGAAACCCGAATTCGGGTTTTTAGAGCCTAGTCCAACTATAAATGTAAATGACTTGTGGAAATCTCTGGCCTGTTTTGCAATTCAGTAACCTGTAACCAAAAAATACCGCCTTTCGCTCTGTTCTCGATGAACATCAAAAACGCTAATCAACCTATTAACCCATTACTCACCAGGTCTTGAATTTTGTAGTAGCCTGCTATCACACTAATCAGCGTACAACCAAGGTATTGTCACGTCACGTTTCAATATGTTTTTGTCTCGTGCTGTATACTTTTATCGTCAGTTTGCTGTGTGAGTCTGGTGGCTGAAATAGCTGGCTAGTGGAATGGTGGAGGAATGTGATCAATACTGGAATGAATGAATACGTAATTAATTATTATTATTTAAGTAATGATAACTTAATATTTAAGTTGGCAAAGGACGGTGTTAGAATATTTGCTAAAATCTAACTCTCATCTTGTTGATGATATTAAACAATAAGATTTCAGTTGAAGTCCACATTTTGTAGTTTTATTAGCATTGAGCATAAACAGTTCGTAAGTGGCAACTAATTATTTACTCAATTTACCCAGCCACTGGTGGTAATGTGTTGTGAATTGTGATGTAAGGAAAGAATAAAGACCAAATACCAGTGTCTGCTGGAAAATTATATGCAGACTATTTTTATAAGATTAACCTACTAAAAATCAACTTCTTCGTGGCTCAGAGGCAGCGGTACAAGCTGCGAAAGTTGCGGTGATCTTGTACAAAATAGCCTGTAAATAAGTTTATTTCTCTTTTTTTGTAACACTAATAGTAAGAACTATGCTATAGCTTGGAAGGAGGGGTTTTTGTTGAAAGAAATCGAACCTAGACTTTCAAGGCAAGATAGATGTATATTTTTCAGGGATATGTCACATTTAATTTATAAGAGTTAATAGCTAATACTTCTACTTAACATAACTAAGCATATTAAAATGCCATGTAGTCATGTAGTATGGGGCGCTCTATATGACAGTAGTTTCAATGTATAAATCTGTTATCAATATGTGATAGTAGCCATGTACAAGTACGTCAATTCTCACTGATGAGACTTACTGGCGTGCATTATTATTACAATTTTGTTAGATAACCAGTATTGTAAACTCATATTTTGAATCAACAATAAATTTGATATGATGTAAATTGTAAACTATTGTTGTTGACACATACTTTTCCCCTCTTAGAAATTTGTACCTAATGATTAGCTAAAATATTGTAGACTGAAAAAGAATATTTCAGAATCAGAGGTGCATACCTTGTTAGCTACAAATATTTTTGAATGTGTGCTAAATGGATAAAATGGATTCTATTTTTCAGGTCTACTTGACAGCCCTCAAATGTTGATAGCTGAAGATGAAAAGATCATAATCGAAGAAACTTCAGGAATAGAAACAATTGTGGAAGAAAAGTAGGCTCTTCTCAATATAATTATGTTGAATGAATCTGATAGTGATAGCTGTTGGCTCTGCTGGTGTGGGTTTTCAAGCAGTATTTCTGGTTCCTTTCTGAACTAACAACTTTGACGAGCTCTTTTTCCGTTGCTTGTTTACAGGAGCTTAGTGGACACAGTGTACGCTCTGAAAGATGAAGTTCGCCAGCTGCAAGATCAAATCGTCATGATGGGATTGAAGCTTGAGGACGAGGCAAAAGAGAGGCGTAATTTAAAGAACATCGTTCGCTCGTATCTAGAATCCGCAGGGAAAGATGGCATTCCATGGACCGAAGAGTAAGGATTGATCATTTTCTTTTGTGAAAATACAATTTTAACGTAGTAGTCTTTGTGTGAAATTAGATAAGTTTATTTGTTTGGTTTTGTGTCAGCATTGTAGCTTGGGAATTACATCAATGTAGCCTAGATTATGTAGATTTGTTGTGCAATTGCAATGTTTATATTGCCAGTAGTAAATGTAGTTAAGTGTAGATAGAGTACGTGGAGGATATGTCTTCGGACTGGCATGCATAATATATGTGAGAAAAAAGGACTGGAGCTATTAAAAGTATAAATAAAATTCAGTTTTTGTTGTTAACACTGTGTAGCTTTATTAGTAAATATTAATTTTATATTTACAGTATCGATAGCAACCATATGTAATTTTAAAGCGTTGTGTGTTCTTTTATGCATGGCAGGACGGCATTTATTTGGTTTTATTACTGTTGGCCCACTTTTCCACTTCGGCTCGGATTTTCCTGATGTCCTTGGCGTACGTCCGACAGCATCCTCCGACATAAGTCACGCCAAGGTCGAGCCACTCACGGACGTAGGTCTCGATAGGTTCGCACTTGTCTCCATCCACCCACCTGTCAAGTCACATCTTTATTTACTGGTTTCTTCACAGTTTCCATCCATTTGGCAAGAGCTTTGTAGCACTAGTGAAATGGTTCTGAGCATATCCATTTTCTTTGACTTAAGTTTTAAGATACCAAGAACTTACCATTTGCAATTATGTGAAAAGCCACAAAAATATAATTTGGAATATTCGAAGAATTTGTTGAAATTCTTTTAGCAGGTATATATATATATA
>QKMV01000494.1:0-22240 GCA_003287335.1 Lednia tumana
CTACAGTCTATACTGTGAGAGAGCATACTGCGTTACACCCACAAAATAGGCTCTCTAGCCATACCTTCCTGTGTTATAGCGTCTCTGGCAGAAAAGACGTTCTTCCAGTAAATATAGTGTAGGTGCCCTCAGTTTCTCTTTCTAATAATTTTTTCCTAGTCTTTTGGTGCACTACAACCATTACCAGATGGCAGGTGTCAATTTTTTAATGGAGAAGGAAGGACTTGTGCAAGAATTCACCAAGAGAAGTGATAATAGAGCAACGTTAAAGAGTAGTATTTTTTGAATGCGCAGTCCTGAATCAGGGTGGAAAATGCTACAGCCTTATAGCGCGCCATCGATTTCGATCAAATCGTTAAGCCGATGCACGGTTCCTTTCTCCACGCGTTCCGCACAAAGCGTTCGTACAATGCGACAAAGCACCGCCAAGTTGTAAACTAAGCTACGTAAATTCTTGTACAGGTGAGCTCGACTAGCAATGCTCAAGTCCACCTTCTCGGCAACATAATGCTCTGGCGAACGGGGGCTCTGGGATTGGTGGTTTACTGCGGCCTGCTGGCGTTTTACCTCCTCCGCCGCCGCAGGCAGTGCTACGACATTTCCGAAGGTGAGCTCTTACTCGACTTGCCTCGACGATCGACGCGGCTGGATTTCCGTGCGTAAACGTACCCGGGGAATTAACACGAGGCGTTGTCCTTTCAGAGAACTGGAAGAGCTTCGTGTCGGCGGGCGAAGTGCTGCTGGGCGGCTTCCTCTTCCACTTCGTGCCGTACTTCTTCGTGGACCAAACGTTGTTCCTCCACCACTATCTTCCCGCATTTGTTTTTAAAGTTCTGCTCCTGGCAGCGCTCCTCGAGCATCTGTACCATCTTATCAGGTGAGATGTGAATTTAAATCATCGTGCTATACTTGTATCGTCTCACAAGACAAGTTGTGAACATGAGGGCTAGAAATATTAGAGCCCTTAATACAATTAATCCTGCTGTTTGTTACTTTGCTCATGAATCTAAACGTTGCTCACTTAATATAATAGCTAATAGCTATGGGCGGCTGAGCAGTCGAAAGTAGCCTGCGATAGAACTAAACCTTAAAGCGACCGATCCCAATTATTCGTTTCTGTTTAGAACTGCTTTGGACTCGGGCGAACATACCTAATAGGTTATTTTTCTTAAGCGTTGTCTAGCCAGTATTAAGAGTTTGTTTCCCGGCTAAAACAGTCATCGTTTCTTCCCTGCCAGCGGTCCAACTGCAGTCCGTTGGACGCTTGCGCTCGTTTTCAACGCTTTGGTGGGATGCTGGCTACTAGCGGTCATCGCTACGTTCAAAGAGTTCTCCGTGCTCAGTTACGGAACGACCCCGCTCACTGCAGAAGACGTTCGTCAGCTGCGTTGGTTGGAGACTTGGGACCTCATCATACATCGAAAGTAAATAATCTCTCTTGCCATCAAACAGTAAAACTTCGGTGGCAGCGTTCGGGCGGCAGTTTAGGGGAGGATGCGATTTATGGCAGAAAATGGATTGAGCCTTCCTCTTCGTTCCACGTCTCCACCGAAGTACTCCGGGTTTTATCCCTTAATTCTCCATAAACATCCTACTGCCCTCTCCTAACTTCAAACGTGTTTAGAACACGTTACTCTTTGAGTTGTAGACTCGCAGTTGCTCATGTGAAATTACTAATTTTTAGTTGATTTAGTGTTGTATGTCTTTTGCGTCAGCAATATGACTAGGTGATCCATGTTTCTACACTAAGATTTGTTTTAGATGCTCTGATTATGTAGTTTTGTCTCCTAAAGCTTCAAAGGACTTTTAAATTGTAATTGTTGGCTTCCAAAACCATCCGCATGCTAATAGTAAGTATTATTTGTGTTCAGGCTATATGTTGAACAAAATGAAATATTTGTTATGAACCTAATTGGTTGCAACTTAGGATCATTATTATTTTTAATGCAAATTTTATCATGTTTTCTTGTTAAATATATTTTTATACTACCTACTCCATGATATTACTGATCGACTGCTAGTTTTATGCGGTGTACGTTCTTTTGATACAAAATCAAATTAAAAAATATTTTATCTAAATCATGGCTGAATTTTGAAGAATGAACCTTAACTAGAAATTAACTATCTTCTTAGTGATTATGAAAAGACAATGTTTTATTAATCTTTGCAGCGCAAACATTTGTAAACAGGTTGGATATTTAAGATGAAGTGTCCATTGCGTCAGCCCGAGCCATCGGAAGGGACTCGTCGTTGTAGTGAATAACCTTCGAAGTCAGGACGGTGGTCGCTCCCTTCTTGTAACGGTACGAAGCCTGTCGCTTGCCTTTCACATTGGCTTCCTCGTACGTGCGAAGATAGTTCACGCTGCCCTTGCGGATCACGCACAAGTCAATGTTGCTGCCCGAGCCGAGATCGTTGAATATACCTGCGGCAACAGCATTGCGGACCTAAAAAGAAATAAAGATTAGTTCACCGTTGTGCTCTGTAGATGAGATGTTTTATCTCGACGTTTCCGTGAAGCTCGCGTCGCCATCTTCACCGTGAACCAGTAAATAAACATGGCTCTGGAAACCACCGTTTAACCCAAGATTAGCTCAGCAAACAGCTAAATTATTGATGAGGATTACAAATTTGAAGCAATAATACGTCTAGTTTTAACGTGAAGAATAATCACTTTAAATTGTCTGCCTGCTCGAGGAATCAAAACCTGGACCTCTGCTCTCTGGACAGGCATTGACATTTCTGAAGTGAAATTAATCCATTATATCAGTGGTAGGTTTCACAAGGAGAATAGGTAGGTCTCACAAAAAATATATCTCAACATTTTGTTTATGTCGAAAAATTGTTAAACATTTTAAGTATAGCCAATTTTATTTGTGAATTTGAAAGCTAACAACAAAGACTTTGAAACGTTCTTCTTGCAAGATCATCACTCATAGATTAATTTTGCTTCAGGCAATATGTCAATGCCTGTTGAGCTCAGATGGCAAGAGCAACGTTCAATAAAACTGGAGGTCTGGGGTTCGATTTCTCAAGTAGGCAGACAGTTTTGAAGGGATACTATTATACTTCAATTTAAATTAACGACAGTTGTAGGTTGTTGGTTGAAAAAATGCCTACTAACCAGTAACTTCCCTTCCTCCTCGGTCATATTAGGCTTCCACTGGGACTCGAACACTGCCATAGCAGCCAATGATCCCGACCCCATTGTAGCATAAGGAATCTTGTCAGTTGAGCCGTGAGGGTAGATGCAGTAAAGGTGGGGACCGTTATTATCGACGCCACCCAGAACAAGTGCTGCACCAATGTGACCCTGGAATAAGTTTAGTGGGATATTTACAATGTCAGCTAGCTGGCTATTATGTAGACGTCTTCATGCCAATGAGCTCGAAAAATACCTGGTAGCGGAACAGCATTTGCTTCAGCAGGGTGTTTGCGGTAACCACAGGAACAACTCTGCCAGTGTTCAGACGATGAAGTTCTAGCTGAGAGGCGATTATCTGTGTGGTCATTTCAGTGTCAGCTGCAGTTCCAGCACCACAGCAGTACATGTTATCTGCTAGGAAGTGAATCTTCTTGCAGTTCTTGTCAGACACAATGGTGTCTTCAGTAGCACGAGTATCGGCACCCAAAATCACGCCATCACCAAAAATGATTCCGACTATGGTTGTTCCTGTTTTGGTCGCCCCAGGAGTAGTATAGCCTGCTTTCACATAGTTTGCATTCCTAGAAACATTGTATTGTAGGTTAGGATTTAACAAGCCGAGTCCCAATGACAGTGCATAACGTCAAAATTTGATACGAGCTAAGTGTACCACTACTCTGCACTGGAACCTTTCAGATATATATAAATGAGCAGAATTTCTTGTATTGACGAAAACAATCAATTATTCAATCTTATAAGTACCGTACCTGAGACAATTATCGAATGAAAATCCCGGCGCTGGAATCTCAGGAGCGAGTACGTACGCCATGTTTGATGATTGAACAAAAATTGGAAATTGCTGTTGCGAACAAATGCGATGTAGAGCATTTGACCGTAAACCCAACAAGCCGCAAGTAGCGTGCAACTGCAAGTGTCATGGCGCCTAAGTTTGTGCGGTTTTTTGTGCTCATAAGTATATTTTTCATTATTATTTTTATACTGGCCTTACAGTTACCAAAAAAGTATGATTTTTTCGTAAAAGACAACAGCGTTTTTCTGGGATTTAATAATGTTTCGGGGTCTGTTGAGCGTATTGTACCAAATATTGTGCATTTTGTGATCTTTGGTACAGGTGTTTTAGATTTCACGTCATTTTTGAGCATTTTATCAGCAATGAAGGTAACTAATCAGCTAATAAATTATATATAGAACATTCATACAAGAATTATTAAACACATTGGTTAAATTGACTTCGTCCAATCTTTTCTCAAAATTTTCTGATTTACCCCAACTTTTGAAACATCCGAAGTCCCACATCCGAGTCAAAATTTCTATGGGAAACCCACATCATCTTACCGCCTGTGAATATTGCTCCCAATTTTCCTGACTTATCAAGCATCAAACAAAACAACTTCCAATGTGTATTAACAGTGTGGCAGAATAACTCTAAAATTACAATCGCATGGATACATTTAAGTTTTTTTTTTTGCTGTACAATCTTACAATGTTCCCCCCTTTATAGGTCCAACAGCCAGAGAGGATTGTGGTCCACAGTGACATGCTAGAATTCAGCGGGGCATACTGGTCAGCTCTCAGGGCACTCAAAATTCATAACACGTCACTAGAGCTGCGATATCTTGCAAGACCCACACATGCTTTTGGTCAGCCGTTAAGTTCAATTTACCATGCCTCGGATGTAGCCAGAATCCACGTTTTGATGGAGAACGGTGGCATCTATCTAGACACGGATACTCTTCTTCTCAAGCCTCTCACGCCATTCTTGCACTTCGAAATGACTATCGGATGGCCGGTGAACGAATATCTCGGAACACAGATTCTAGTAGCCAACAAAGATGCAAGATTTCTGAAGCTCTGGCAGAACTGTTACCGACGCTACCATCCGAGAGAATGGTATTTGAATGCAGGACAGCTACCAACGCAGCAGATCTTGGAGAAAGACCCGAGCCTCGTGCATCGTGTGCCAAAACTGTTCGGCGTCCAGAACTTGGGCGCTCAGCTGTACGGACACGCAAAGTGGCCACAGTGGAGGACTTTCTTTGCGGTGCACTTGTTGAGCCGTCATCCGCCAGCCCCCGAAACAACCGACGAATTGTTAGTGAAGCGATTTCAGACGCCGTTCGGGGAAATAGCAAGATGGATTCTTTACGAGCTGGAGCCAAATGTGAACATTCAACACTGGAAGGCTGGGTGAGTTCCAAATCACAGTGTCCACCTCGAGTAGGTGCCACCCACCAACATTTTGGCTTCAACTTTCAAGGGGCCCTTGTCAAGGTCCTTGTCTTCAACAATGACAGGTTTTCAAGGGTTTTAGGTTCCAGTCTCCAGTCTGGCATTTACAGTTGCAAATTATAATATTGGTAAGGCACTGTGGCTAAAGAATTAGCAAACATGTATCTTACACACTTAGTTTCATCCTTTAAAAAGTCTGGTCCCAGTCTCAAGCCATGGGGAAATTCAGGTTCCTGGCTCAAGCTAGGCAAGATATAAGTTCTGGTATTTAAAAAAATGGGTTTTAGAGGTGCTGGGATCCTGTCCCTGGTTAGTAGGCTACTTTTTACAGTAGTAGTAGCACAGACAATGTGACAAGTGGTGTCTTAGTAGCAGGAATCAGGAACCTTGACCTGGAACCCCCTAGAAACGCATATCTTATTATTTTTAAACCCATATTTATCAAAAATTTAAGCTGAAAGAGCCATTTTTAGCTGTTAGTCATTTGTCATATCATAACAATCGGTCATCAACATCACCTATAAATGCAATGTTCTTTTAGGTACCTAAGTATTATTAAAACATGTGCCAGCCATGGCATTGTATGTCATCATAACTCAATTACTAAAAGTAACTTTTAACTTCTCTAGCCTATACCTTTGATTATATAGGGGGTTATAATCAAAGCCTATACCCTCTTGCCATAATGACAAATCTATTAAAAAATGTAATTTATATTAACTACCAAGACACCTCTTGCCAGAAAGGCAGCGCTGGTCGTCTAAGTATGTCTCATTAACAATAATGGTCTCAAGTGTCATTAAATCTGCATGAATTGTGGGACTTCCGTTCGACGAAAGACTCATTCAGGCAGCCACACACTCACTCTCTTTGCGTGGAATTTGGCCGAAACTTCAAGATAGTGGTTGTTATACCCAAAGATGTAGTACCAAGCTAATTAATCAGTTGGAAATCGGGAATGCTACCTTATGTGACTTGGATATTTCTTTTTATTTGCGCCGGTGAAAATTTCTCATCCTTTTGCGTAAAAAAACGCCCATTTCAGTTTCGCTATATGGTGGAGGTGCCGGGTCTACGGAGAAATTCCAGCGCCAGTCAGTGGCGTCACCGCGTAGGTGGGCGGTCGCCCACCCCAACATTTCCTCGCCCACCCGCGATTTTGAGGGAATTTCAGGGGAAAATCGAGTGATTTACGTAGCATTGCTGGTATGCTACATAATAGCATAGGCGACCAAATTAAACGGAAAATACCGTTCGGCAAAAAACAATGAGTACTGAGTAATATTAAGGTGGATCTAGTGGCAGCTGGAAAAACCCACCCGATTTGTAGATTAATGTTATCACTGCAGTCAAACTGAAAGTCACAGAGACACCAAATTTGGTTCATTCAACAGAGAATTCAACTGGCTTTTTGACAAAATGTATTTGAAGTTTTAAAACTCGTAACTTTTTGTCATATTCAGGTTTCGCTTTAAAAAAAGCAATTTTATGATAAAAATCTAAGTTAAGCAAAATTTAATTAGAGTAACAAGTTTATATACATTTTGTCAGAAAGCCAGTTGAATTCTCTACGGAATGAACCAAGTTCATGGTGTCTCTGCCGCTTACAGTTTGACTGCAGCAATTAAAATACATTCAAAATTGGGTGAGTTTTTCTAGCTGCCACTAGATTCACCTTAAACAATTGTCTTATGTATCGCGGATAACAATTCAATTACGAATGTAATTATATGCCACATACATATGCTTGCAAACATTTAAGTAGGTACATCATCGTTACATGGCTCCTCGTTGACATTGCTTGTTATACTTTTTAGAACAGCCTAACTTGCTAATTTTATAGGGCACAGTCAGACTCGTTTGTATGAGGAAGGAAGCAGATAATACTGCGAAAGACGCTCCAAAATGTCTGCCATTTAAAAACACGTTTACTTTAATGAAACAGAAAATGAGAAGTAAAAACCTATACACCAGTATTTGCGGCTTGAGATTCAAGTCGGAGGGAAATTATTTTCGAATTCCGACTTTTTACAACCAAACGGTTTGGCGTGTTGGATACACCGGTTTACTGCAGTGAAGCGAAAATTGCGCTGGGTCAGAGGTTCGACGGGTGACCATTCAGTGCAAAACGTGATAAAGGTCTGTTCGGGAGGGTTTGGAGGGCTAAAAGCTAGAAAAGCAGGGTCACTTATCCTGCTGTTCGAGCTGGAACATTTTTCGGAAGGGCTTCATACTTTTCGAGAGTATTATAGGCTACGCGCCAGCACCGGGTTTCTCCTCTTCCCTGCTTGGTTTATATCAGTTGTGAACGCAATGCGTCGCTGAGCATCAATAATCAATCATTCGACACAAGTATTGTTTTACATATTCGTCGAAATGATCAGACAAGGTTCCAAATTATTAGTTTTTAACAATTCGGGAGTGGGCATTACTGAAGATGATAAGGACACGGCCGTGTCGTGGTTGGTATTGAAGCTATTTCAGGAAAGTTTCTGCCAATTGGATGAGGGTAATTACGGAAAACCGGAACCAGGATGGGCGGTTAGGAGAATCGAATCCGGGACCTCCCTATTTGGAAACGGGACGCGTTCTAACCGCAGCTGTTGAGCTATATTAACCAAAATATATTTTTGGGACATTGTCGATTCCTTGTGCACAAGTGGCGTTAGCTAAATCTAACACCTGGGACTAAAAGCGGAAACCCGACGACGGGACGTAGCCTACTCCAGTCGAAAAGCACAAGGGACACTAAAGGAAACATAAATCGGTCATCTGGGAGAAAGGCAGACGTTGCTGGTTTCAATGAGCTTCAATGGAGAAAACTTTGTCTGCCACCTTTTATATCGGCCAATTTATCATTCCTTGAGCTACCATCGCGCAACGTCCTTTATGAAAGCTAGTACAGCCTTTGATTCTAAATAATGGTAAAGAAACACAGTACGATTCTCATACAGCTGGCTTCCTCCACTTATCCATGCAATCAAACGGTTGATGGCAAGGTGAAAATCCTGATGCACGCTACGTTATCTACAAACTCTCCAACAGCTCTCTTCCGAACAGAACTAGGGGAATTTGCATGAACCAGCACCAATCCGAGCTGTGACCCAGCGAAATGCTGCTTAACTTCAGTGGCCTTATTGATAACCGATTAATAAAACACGGTAGCCCGTTCGGTGTTGGTTATATTATCTCTTTAGATCGATGTTTTCGTAAAAACTTTTTTGTTTTTAATAGTGGTACAAATTCCGTATGAAACGAGTGTGGTACTTTTGCAGCAAACTACTTTCGCAGCTATTTGGCTTCTAAGTTCTAATAGACACTGATATAGCTAGGTGGCAACAACTAAGAAGTCACGGCATGCCGCACATATTCTCCCTTGCGTTACAGTATAAACTACAATAATGATATCTCTGTCTGCTAAAATAATACTCGAGAAAGAAAGATAATGGCGTGTGTGTATGGATGTTCAGTCGGCGTGCGCTCTCAATAACAAGTGGATTGACCCTTCTCCATGCTATTCAGCCGGCTGTCAGATTACCTTATATGGGCATACTTACTACTCCTGCCATGGACATGGACGGGAAACGAACCGAGTACCCTGCATTTATGTACTGCTGCTGTTGCATAGCATTCTCAATACATTCAACACATGAAGCCTCCATTCATGGCTAGTTTTCAAGTCGACAATCCACATATTTTAAAGCTAAAAGATCAAATTCTTTCTAGCAATATAATATTTAATATAAAGACTTGTTTCCAATCGAGCTGATAGCTTTGAGTTTGATGGATGATTCGAATAGGAATCTGTATTAGGACATGATGAAAATTTGTGTCGTAATTGTGACGGGCAAAAGAGTCGCATCCAGGTATTAAAGTGTAAAAGAATAGGTCTTAATGAACGAAGTGTAGTAGAATTAGTAGATAGAAGAAAATGCTAACAGTAAAAAAATGCATTACACTTGCAAGAAATGCGCATATAAAAATAACTTTATTAAGCAGTTGGAAGACTGGAGAAGATTTCGCACTTACGCGTCACCAGTAAGATTGTATTTTAAAGTTCGGAATCAGGCTCTTCCAGAGAATTGATTAAGTTTCATTAGAAAATGTAAGTGCCGCGTCTTCTTAAATTCTTCCTAGCGTGATTCAGCTTCTCCGAAACTGACGCACATGTTCCTGAATTTTCAGTCTCAGACTTGAAGCAGACAAAACTCCAACTCAATTCTTACGTCACGAGCAAGATTTACCACAACAATTTGCATACCCGCTCTAGCACCTACTCTTTAATACACATCGTTCCATAATGATGGTTGACTGTAACCAAGAAAGTGCATTTGTCGCGAGGACGCAACTGTCACCCATTCCGCATCCCATTTGTCAATTTAAAATCTAAAAAAAAAACTATATCACTAGATTGTTAATATAAGGATTCACGCTCCGATCGAATAATCTTGAAAACATATTTTGAACAAGTTTTCAGTGAAAGTTTTAAACAAGTGACTCAACCAATGTGTGACCGTCTGTCTCGTTCCCTATAAGGTCCTGAGTTCGGATCCGACCTACACTATTTTACAGTCCACATCAGCGCTTTACACTAGATTGCGGATGGCAGATGGACTGCAGTTGCATCAAATTAGCAGAGAAAAAACTAATTAATGTTCCAGTTATTACTGGTTGGATAACTCAACATTTAAATTCCTTGTATGGAGTACTTGTCACGATTAAGGGGAGATCCACCGGGATTCTTATCAAGACGTTTTCGCAGTTCCCGGTCAGATGGCTATGCAACAACGCATAGCCCTGCGTCCATCACCGTATTTGGGTATATCGCATGAGTTCTGCGGTTCTTTCGGCTCCCGTAGGAAAACATTAGGAGCCCCCTCCCCCCACCAGTCAGTTTTTTTTAATCTGATTCCCATATTATCAAGCGTGTGGCCTTATTTGAGCGCCGCACGCAAATTTTGTACTTTATTTGGTGTCATTTATGCACACTTTGGGTCTCTTCGAATAGTAATCACGAGCTGTTATCGCGAGCGCTGGCATAAAAATAATCCCTACAGTCTTGTTACCATAAGGTTGCCAAGGCTGCTGGAATTGCATGCTAAAAATATTTAGTTCTCAATCTGTGCTGGTTTTTTATCTCTTCGCCTATCAATCAATACGTGTTAAATACAAATTTTTGAAAATTTGAAAAAAAATAGAAACATTGTTTTAAAGCGTATTTAGTATCACCAGTAATGGTGTATCTGCCTGTAAGTTTGTTTTATAGTTGGTAGTTACTATTACTCTTAGTAAGCGTATATAAATCTTAGTGTATTCCTAGTAAGTACAACCAGAGCCACTAACTTTGGTGCTACGTTGCACCATACTATGGTTGCACACAATTTAAAAACTGGTTCGGCGAACTTTTCCAAATTCTGCGTAGTTAACGCGCTTTTTTGCGATACCAACGGACTTAAAATCGCGGCGGTTAGCTTTGTTGTATTGAGGCATAGAAATGTAACGCATTTTGTCAGGGCACTTCGGACGCCTCTCATATGTCGGCGCCCCTGGCCGATGGTCTATGTTGCCTGCTCGTAAATTCGACATTAGAAAGAAATGATTGAATTTAAATTGGGTGCAGACTGGAGTGCAGACCGCGGTAGAGCAGTGCTATGCAAGCGTGAAGACTGTAGAGTTCAACGCGCGATATGCAGAACCATGCTTCTCAATCCGTGACTCATATGCGTTTCCCGCCGTGCAGTGTTTTCCTTCAAACATTCATGTGTCACCAAATGTGTAACTCTTATGCCTAATGACACACAAAATGTACTTTTAATTTTGTTAAACTACAAACATGCCATTAATCATAGCGCATCAACAGGATACCAACTCGATTAGTCGATGAATCGCGCAAAATTTGTGTGATACAAACAGCAGTAGCGAAGTGAATGGTGTAAAATGAACTGGAGAAGGATTGACTTTAAATTGACGTGCAACATACAGTATGTGGTGGCGAGTTAGCATTGTTTAGCCCTGATCTATGATCATTGAAGGATTCCCTTGTATAGATTCGCAGATAGTCCATGGAGGGCAAACACAGTGGTAACTTTGTTCAATAGAATATTACTATTCTGATACCTTATAAAGATATCCGATTGTTCAGTAGGTCAATACAGAAGTTGTTTTAAGATAGTTTCCTTTATTCGGCATCTGAGAAAGATTCGTCAAGGAATCAAAGTTTGTTTCAATATTTTTACCACATTAGTTCTATGCCCTGTTATCGTTTCGAGTACGCTTAGTCGAAAAAGGATCTCCTTGCATTGGTAGCAGCAACTGACAATCCCACTCAATCCCACCCAACATTCTTATGGGTCAACGACATGACAATAATTCTTCGAAGTGAATGAAAGCCATAATAAAGCTATATAATTTGGCAATTAAATGAAGGCATTCACTAATAAATGGTCGACTGTAGAACCATAGCATTACAATATTGAATAAAACATTTAACAACAATTTAGAGCTGGCTCATCAAAATTTGTACACAAATTCTGCATTCTAGCCTGTAAACAGGTTTATTTATTTTAAGCAGAATTATCACGCTTGCATAATTATTATATAATTAGACTTCATTACAAGAACTTTTCGTCCTAGCAAATAATTTTGATTGTGATCACTGTGTAGACAAAATTGGCATGAATGTGCCATGAGCATCTCTTCGAGTATGAACCCTAACTCCTCAACTGGCTATAATGCTCATAGACATGTATAATCATTTTATGATGCTTAATTAAAAAAGCTGATAAAATGTAAATTTCCCGTCTGTAGGTTTCACCGACCTTCATACTTGAGTAAAACAGCAATAATTGAGTGCATTATATTACAATTTAATCTAATTCCTTCACATTCCAATTAAACGCTTTGGTCCGATACTTCTTTTCATCGTAAATCTTCAAACTGACTTACTCCTGAATTCATCCGAGGTACTTTCTAGTAAAAGAAGCTGACAGAGCCAGCACGGCGTTTCATTGACGTGATACCAATTAGATCACATACAAATGCTTGCTTTTCTTTCTTTTTAATTAAGTTCGAATAGTTTACTTAAATCAAGAAACTTTTAACGAAGCAACTATTTGTGCATTTCTGAGCATGTAGACTTAAAAAAAGGTATGGTTTGATAGACATGTGTAATTGGGTTCTAATTGGAGAAGTGCTCTAGATTACAATTGGATGAGTAAGGTGGGCTCGCTTGCTGTTATCAACTCGAGCTATTTTTTTATTACTCAGCACTGGTTTCAGAAAATGTCGATGCTCGGAAAATGATTGCAATCAATACAAAGAATCGCACAATTAATTTTCAGTTTACAATATGCATTCTAGCGGGATTCAAAGAAGAACTAGCTATCTGGATATTTCTATTGGTTATTGCCAAACGATTGTAAAGGATGTGAGATAACGTGATAACATTATTGAAACTAACTCATGATCTCTGTTGTGGATACGCCTAAAAGCGTCGATCCAAGAAACTGACATGTAGATATTCTTGGGGAAATTATAAAGACACGTACATTCCAATTCCTTGTACGCCAGTGGGTATAGTGACAATTTCACGCTGTTATCAATAACGTCGCGAAGTTGCAATGAAACTGTAAAGTGAGGCCCATTTCGCAATGGAATTCGCATTACGAACTCGTTAATCAAATCACTGATAGCCATCAATGCTACAAATTTTTACACTACTAAGTGTCATACTGACTCGAGATGAAACCATATAAGGCGTGCTTGTTTAGTAACCAATTCAAGAGTATATGACCATAATATGATGAGTGATACTGATGCATACACTTGAAGATATGTCTAATTCTGGAAAAAGCACATCAGGCGATGTAGTATAAGGTGGTCAACATTTATCCCTTGTTATATACATTTTAAACACTTTAAAATAATAAGCGATTAAGCATGTCACGAAAAGAAATAGATTTTTTTTACTTATAGTATCATCAAAAATAATATATTATATGTCAAGCGTCTATCAAAATGTAATTATTTGTTCACAAACGGTAATTTCTTGTGAATTGCAGCCTGTGTATGCAATGAGGGTTTGTGAATGTAATTCAATGGATTGATGCGTCTGCAATTCTCTTGTGTGCATCACATTCATTCTTGTCTCTCAGGAATTGGGCTAATTTAAATACATCAATCAACGAAATCATAGAACGTACTACGATCACGAATAGCATCTGTCACATTTTAGCGAGTCTGGCACATACAGATCTAGCCGCTTTATTATGCATATCGTACTTTACATACGGTAAATTATTTTTATTTACTTCGCTCGATCCGTGTGCATTTATTTTCTCATCACATGGATCCAATGTTCAAACTCTCTATTTTTTGCATTCAATAAGAATTATGTGGGGTATAGTAGGCCACTGATCAAACTTGAAACTTTCAATGTATAATATTTCACACGCGTGGGACGGGAATCCAAATTCACCCACATTTTAATTATACGTTATACGCAGGCTGCAGCTGTATAGAAATACCCATAGTTCGTGAAAAGTCTACATTACTTCTTTGTCATGCTATTCTAATTTTATTGACTGTAGCAATAGAAAGGTAGTGAAGCCAGCATGAAGAATGAAGATATCCAGATCATCGTCAATATGGCATAAAAAAAATCATGTTAAGAATAAATAACGAAGCAGCAAAATATGCCTACTGTTTTAAATAAAGAACTGTTAAGCCAGTTTTCAGCAGTTTAACCCAGTTATTAACAGTTTTTTTTAAAACTATAGTGCTGAAATTAGTCAGTAGGTATGAGTCTCAAAAATGTAATAACTGTTAAGCCGTAAACGTGAATGACACTTGTTTATATCTAAAGCAATTTTGATTGATTTCTAGAAAAGTACTGAATAATTGCGACAGGTTAAGAGTATTTTGTCATGAGAAACAGCAATAAGCCATCAAAGTATACTTATACCTACCTTCACAAATTGCGAGGCAAATTACAATAATAATTATTTCAATGTTAGTAATTAGTCACAGGCTCTTGAAAACTTCATTGTTTATGCTCTGATTAAAGGCCACGGCTAAAAGGAAAGAATACACGGCTACTGGCTAGGATAGCTTGAAAGTGGAGTACCTCCAATGCACTATACAAGAAATACAAAATACACCGGTCATGCCCTTATTTGGCCATGACAGGGAAAACAATTAGTGTTTTTTTCACTGAAAACAAATAAACCATTAATGTATACTACTAATTGAAACATTAGCACAGCACCGCTACTATTTTCTCTGTATTGATTGAAATCTTATTCGTTAACATGAATTATCTTATAATCCGATCCGTAGAAAATTTTAATAAGAATTTAATAAAATGTGTTTTGGTCTGTCATGTCCAAAGAGATGCCGAACAAGGTCCCCCCAACCGACATTGGTTGGAAAGGAAGGGCGTACTTAAAATAAGCTCACGTAGCCACCCTATTATTTTAGGAATGTTATTATTGAAAGTTTATTGATGCGATAAGTAACGACAATAATAATTCCGGTAGGTACGCCTTGCTCTAAATGTTACTCGTAATATTCTGGATCGATATTCATGTGTATGAACTTCATCTCACTAATTTATTTTTAAATTCAGCTGCGAGAGCGGGTTTTTGCTGCGAGATCTACTTTTACACAATACCTTGAATTAAACAACAGAATTTTCACTTGAATAGAGAAAATAGATTCGTTTCTTTTCACATGATACAGTGGAAGTTATTCAGTAGCATTGTTATTAATAATTTAGAGTGAAAATAAATTTAGTGAACCAAATGAACGCGGGAACATTTTGCCGTGTTCTGCAGGATGCATGGGATATGAGATGAGATGAGATTGATGTGCCAAACTGCATGGACTTACTCTATTTTTTTATGACGACATGAAATAAATGATGAGTGGGAACAAACCATTGACGAGATCGTGTCTCAACACAAAACATCGAAAACTTTGTTTGGTATAACGAGCGTTTAAAAATTTGAAAATATTTATCACGCGCCACGAATTGCACTGTCACTAATTTGCTGTGCTCAGCAATTAAACAATCATCAACTCATTTTCTTAATAAATAAACAATAACTGCGTAGTGGTATGAAATTATATCAATGCCAACATGAAATTTGAAAAAATGACGAGTAACCAAATCTTTTCGTGTCTATTTAAAAATGATCCAAATACAAAAATTATAAGTTCGTCGCAGACACACATGCGGAGAAAAAGATGATTACTTTTAAAGAACGTACACTATTTTTCTTATCGCTCGAAAGCCATACTTCACTCCATATAAGGAATATTCGTTCTGATAAATCAACAAATTCCTACTAACGTGATTCAAATAATAATAATCTTAAGGGGCCATGATTCTCCGACATGCAGTGTTAAAACAAGATGCATGCCATGGCAGGTATAGGCAGTTCATTAATTAATACTAGGTCGAGTCAGCTCGATGGCCTGACGTCACAGTAGGACGAGTATAAAAAGTTAAACAAGCCGGCTCATGATCTCATTCGTATTGTTGCATCCAGCAAGTGAACCTCGTGTGATCCGTCTTCAGTGTGTGAAATTCTTTTCGTTTTTTTTAGTGAGAATTCATAGATTCTATTCAAAATGTGTGACGATGATGTAGCTGCTCTGGTGGTCGACAATGGCTCCGGAATGTGCAAAGCTGGATTTGCGGGGGATGATGCCCCAAGGGCTGTTTTCCCTTCGATCGTTGGAAGACCGAGATACCAGGTAAGAGCTTAACAGCAATTAAACTATCGCCGATCGAACTTTAAACATTTTTCTTTCATCGCGTTCTCGACATTTCAAAGATTATTGATGTTATACGAAAGTGTTCAATTTGTAACTAATTTGTTTCACTGCCTCGTTCAATTCCGTAAGGCTCCGAGCTTGCAAATTATCGCAGTTGTAGTCATCGCTAAATGTTGAAACGAGTCAGTTGCTGTAGTGCATTTTAACTGTCTAATAAACTGCAACTCAACTGTCTGCAACCGCTGAATGTTTCAATTCATAAATATTAAAACCTTGCATCTCGTATTAAGTTTCGCTCTTTTGCGATCCTAGCAATTAAGTGCATGCGTAACTGTGAGATCGTTAAATTCTAAGCCAAGTTCAATGTCCTCTTACCTCTTCGACAGTTAATTTTAATTAAACAACAATTATAATTCGACAATTTAGTTAATTCTGGCAGTACAAGTAGTCAAGCTTCCTGAAGAGTCACAACGTTAAAATAATTTGCGCAGTTACCGCATCTCCCTTGTAATCAAAAGGTCCAGGTTCTATCCTGGTGTCCGGCACGGCCATGTAGTTACGGTTTTCGTGATTTCCCTCGACCTGCCAGGCCTATGTTGGAATCGTTCCTCGCCCAAAAGAGCCACGATGCCAAGTGCTCCCATTCGAGACTCATCTAGTAAAGTAAATGCAGTTCAATAGAAAAATCATTTGACTAAATATTCTTTTCACTTATATTTCGTCAGAATAACTTTCTTTTAACGAAACAGGATCTTTTCAAAATCAATTTACTGTACTTATCAATGAGAAACACTGCCATTATTCAAGTTCATCAAAAAATTCTTGTTCTATGTATATAATATGACATATTGAAATGATTAAAACAGAGCACCCTCCAAGGATAAAAAGACTAAGTCTTTGGAGTCAGTTTTTCAGTGGTTCGTTAAATTTTAACGGTCAGTTAGGATAAGAATAAGACATCTGATTAGCTGTTGCCATGTTAATAACAAGTTAACGGACGGTCGGGTTTTTACCGGGCTACTGAAAAATCGGCCCTTAGTTGTGGTCTTCTGCACAGAATTTTTTTTGGCTGCAACCAACAACAATCTGGACGCCATGTATAACTGACAGGCATTTCTCTTCTAGGGTATCATGGTTGGCATGGGCCAAAAAGACAGCTACGTCGGCGATGAGGCTCAGTCCAAGAGAGGAATCCTGACGGTGAAATACCCCATCGAACACGGTATCGTCACCAACTGGGACGACATGGAGAAGATCTGGCACCACACTTTCTACAACGAGCTTCGAGTCGCCCCCGAGGAGCACCCCGTCCTCTTGACCGAAGCGCCCCTCAACCCTAAGGCCAACAGGGAGAAGATGACCCAGGTGAGACAATCTCATTCTTGTCCCGCGATGCATCTCATTAGAGGCGCGCTGACACATCGTACGTGCGCCTAATCTCAGGACCATTTCGACCCTAAATCACATCGTCTGATTTTTATGTAAAACGAAGCAAGAAAAGAAAACAAATGTTAATTTCATTAATTAAAAGCAAATAAGGTCGGAGATAGATTGACTGGACTCTAGCCCGAAGTCTTAAAAAATTTGCAACAAGGTACATTTTTGGATGCCGTTTTCGCCCCACTCACTTGGATCTTGGCGTTTAAATTACCATGCTGTAATTCCAAGAGACTTGTCATCCATTTTCTACTTTGAAGGTTGCTCCTAATCTTGCGGGACTCTAGTCCTTAGGGTTTACGTGTCGGTGGCAACAGCCATCACAACCACAAATTTTGTCTTCGGGATTATCTGGAACTCGATACACGTAATTTTTTGAATTAGTTACCTATGGTCCTGAGCATAAACTTAAAAAGCATGAACATCTGTCTCGTAACACCTGGTTAGACACCCGTCAATTAGAGTACTTGATTTAAAAACTTGGCCCTTGTTAAAAGACTGCGACGTCTCGTACTTCAACATAATTAGGTAGTGTGAGGATTCGCGGCGGCGGGGGTTTGAAACTGTGATGTCAATGCATTGTTCTCGCCTTTGCGAACATACTTCTGCAGGCTAATACATTAATCGACTTCTTACCGATCAAGCTGCCAAGTTTTCCAGCTCTTTCTATGATTTTTATCAGAAAAGCCTCGTGATCTTGAAAAAACCAGCGCCCCTGTCGTATTCATTGCCCTAATTTGTGACATCGCTTCTGCGGAAAGCCTTTTACGTCAACCGCCTCCTGAATATACGGTTCAATGTGTAGTCGATGTAGTAGTGCCCTTTTAAAGTCACATCCACTCCACGCCCTTCGAACATGGCGCTTCCACGCAATTCCAGTTGTGCGATAAAAATGAGGCACCTCCACACTCATTTGAATGTCAACGTAGGTGTTTTAATGTCTCTAACGGTCAGTAAGATTTAAATTTTACGATGTACCGAACGGCTTGGCATTTTCGATGCACCGGTTCTGGTAGAATCACTGAAGTTAAGCAGTTTTGCGCTGGGTCAAGGGTTGAATGGATGCCCATTCATCTCGAGACTAGTTCTATTCGGGAGAGGTGGGAGGGTTTGAAACTAGTACAACAGCTCACTTGACCTCTCAATCAACCTCTTGATCAACACACATTTTATGATGATTATGATGATGATGATCTTGATCTTGATCAACCTCTCGACAATACAGATTAGTATCCTGCTTCGAGCTCTACCATCCTTCGGAAGGGACGTTAAGCGGGGTCCCTTAGGTGCTTATATAACAAGGAGTAGGTGCTGGCACCGGGTTATTCCCCGTTAGGTTCGCCCTATAGTTCACTGACACCAATTAGCTTTAGGGACAGTTGGCTTCGCTGTTCGTTGTTAATCCAAATCACACTCTAAATTACAATCTGCAATTTCAAATTGTTTTCCAGATCATGTTTGAGACTTTCAACACACCCGCTATGTACGTTGCCATCCAAGCCGTGCTTTCCTTGTATGCTTCTGGGCGTACCACTGGCATCGTTCTGGATTCCGGAGATGGTGTCTCTCACACCGTTCCCATCTATGAAGGTAAATTTCTTAGCTAGATCGCCCTGTTGTGTACCCGTTGATGAACGAACGTTAATCAAGAAAAAATTTGTGATTTTGGTATATTGCTTGAATTGAACTTGATTCTTCCCTTGGTTCAGTTTTTATTCGCCAAAAAACTGCTGATTCTGACTCCTCTCAATGCAGCGCTTGGGACAGTTTGAAGGGATGGTTACAATTTCAAGTCGACAGGACTTACTGTTGGACTGAACTAGCTCCACTACTTTAACAGATCAGTACAAAAATGTTTACACACAAACCCCCCCCCAAACAAAAAGAACGGAAAGCGCCATGACCTAACATACAGACCCAATTCGCTCGACACTGAATTTTTGGTGTGGGAGGAGTGGGGGGGAGGGGGGGGCAAGCTTGGTATTGCACTGGGAACAGTATCTGCCTTGCTATCATGTGGTCCCGTGTTCGATCCTGGTGGCCGGCTATCGCGACCGTTGCAGACGGGGATAGTTTCTCTAGCACATGCCACAGCTGTCTCCTTGCTGCCTGCCCTACTCCCTTCGACCAAGCTGCAATTAGATCATTTGCATTTGGGACAACCCCACATGCTCCCAAGCTAAGAGATTCGCAATCGCCTTTTTTGGGCTATATCTCGTCCACATCGGAGTAAAATTGATCAACCATTATAGTGTTTATTCCGATATGCTCTTGATTGCTGATAAGCAAGCACACTTGTCGACCCGTTGATATTAGCTTAAGGACTATTCCAATTTGCAATAAAATAAGCCTCTACTTGACCGATTTCCTACCAGAACTATTCTGGTACAGTTAGCAGCGGTGGTTCCAATTTTTCAGTAATCGGATATTCCTTTTAACAAGCTCGCACCAAAACAGGAGTGCCTAAAAGAGTTTTCGTTTGCCCGATTATTACAAAAGGAATTGAAATTGGCGTATCGCTGTTTTTGGTAGGTAGCTGATTGTTGATTGTTCTCCAGGTTATGCGCTTCCCCATGCCATCCTCCGTCTGGACTTGGCTGGTCGAGACCTGACCGACTACCTGATGAAGATCCTGACGGAACGCGGCTACTCCTTCACCACCACTGCCGAGCGGGAAATCGTTCGCGACATCAAGGAGAAGCTCTGCTACGTTGCCCTGGACTTCGAGCAAGAGATGGCCACTGCCGCTTCATCCAGCTCTCTGGAGAAATCTTACGAACTTCCCGACGGACAGGTGAGGCTAGTCAAATGTCGAACAGGGCTGGACGGAACAATTACTAAACTTAAGAATTTCAACTAAGAGTTTTTTTAGGTTTCATAGCACTTTGTATGCCCAATAAGACACAAAATCCAATGAAATGTAGGTACATAGAAGAGTATCATTTGAGTAAGTCGCAGGTGTAAACGCGGTTAAATGGGGTGTTTTCCGTGATGGCGACATCCTTTGAAGTAATATATTTCATCAACAAGCTCTCTCCTATCAAGAATAATACTTCCATGGCAAACTCAAGTAATAAATCACGACTTCTATCAGACACGTTATGTAGGTTGGCCAGTTACTGCTCTAACTTGATCGAAATCAACAGTTGGGTAGTTTGAATAGCCGTGTGTGACGAGAGATAAGGCTTGATTTCGACTAGTTTTCTTTCTGCTGGACTGCCAAGTAAAAGAATTTCGTGATATGTACGATGCTTTCATTCATTGACACTACCCATTGGCCTGGTGGTGTGAAATTTAGGACTTGTGGGAAAAGCATCTTGTGCAATTATTAACAAAAAATACACATTGTTGTTTTCAGGTGATCACCATTGGAAACGAGCGCTTCCGTTGCCCCGAAGCCATGTTCCAGCCGTCGTTCTTGGGAATGGAGTCGTGCGGCATTCACGAGACTACTTACAACTCCATTATGAAGTGTGACGTGGATATCCGTAAAGATCTGTACGCCAACACCGTCCTCTCCGGTGGTACCACCATGTATCCAGGTAAATATACATGCTCGTCTGAAAGTATGTGCAAGAGAAGAATTCCACCATTCTGGTGAAGGGACTTGTGTCGCGCCTAAGCAGCCGTAAGAGGAATTGTATTTCATACAAGTCGCCGGTTGTCCTGACTTTTGATAGCATTTTGACTGCTGTCTTCACTTGCTGTTCAGCCGCTAGCCATTTGTTTGAGATAGAGTGCGACAACTTGGGTAACTTAATTTATTGAAAATCTTTGGGGAGTGTTTCAGTTAAGTGACATCCGTTTTTCATCCTTGCTATTGGATTTTCTACAAAATCCGAGGGATGATGTTTTGTTGTGGTCCCACCAAATTGCTGCCAGAAATATATCTGGATGATCCTGAATTAAAATTCTTGCGTCGATAATTCAACGCTTGGGTCTGTTTAAGGCATCGCTGACCGCATGCAGAAGGAGATCACCTCTTTGGCTCCATCCACAATGAAGATCAAGATTATCGCACCTCCCGAGAGGAAATACTCCGTTTGGATTGGAGGTTCCATCCTAGCGTCGCTGTCCACGTTCCAACAGATGTGGATTTCCAAGCAAGAGTACGACGAATCTGGCCCATCCATTGTTCACAGGAAGTGCTTCTAAGCGTGTTTCGAAAGCAAGTTGATATTTTGATATTTCATATAAGTTGGTTCTGAAATTTGAACCAAATTTCGATTTTTTACAAACGCATAAATTGGATACTGTTGTGTGGAATCTTCTGGGAATTACTTATGTTTTAATTTCTAGTTGTGTATGAACAATAGTGGTTTGTCATGATTATTCATTGAAATGAAGCTATCAGATACTGCTGGAAATTGGATAAAGTAGCGAACAGCTTCCCGCAATATCTCTGACCCGATTAATATCTTGGGTATTGAGATTTAATTATTAGTAGTCTCACAGAGGTAATAAGATGTAGTAATTCTTCAGCATTGAGATGCTGTGACTTTGAAACCCAAAAGCTAATTCGCATAAGATTTTTTTCTATTGCGAATGCAACGCATGCACTATTAAAAATATGATATATTGTAATGTAACTTATTGAATTAGTAATATTTAATTTTATATCTTTGTATT
>QKMV01000495.1:6922-22234 GCA_003287335.1 Lednia tumana
CTTCGGTGATCTCACAAGGACCGGTGTATCCAACACGCCAAACCATTCGGTCACCCATGACCTAGCGCAATGTTGCTTAACTTCGGTGATCTCACAAGGACCGGTGTATCCAACACGCCAAACCATTCGGTCACCCATGACCTAGCGCAATGTTGCTTAACTTCGGTGATCTCACGAGGACCGGTGTATCCAACATGCCAAACCATTCGGTTACCCATGACCTAGCGCAATATGGCTTAACTTCGGAGGTCTCACGAGGACCGGTGTAGCCAACACATCAAACCGTTCGCTTTGAGAGTGATACTTGTCATTCTCTGCGTTGAGACCATTGTCTGATGACTAGACGTTTGAGCGGGCGACTGTCGTGTGATCTATTGGCTGGTATTAGAAAGTGCAAGCCGAGAATGATTGTTGCTAAAGTGGTGTACAATAGCTCGGCTTGGCACAAATTTGTTCAACGCGATTGGCATTTACCGCTTTTGACAACGCTTTGACTGGCGTGGCGCTTAAAAGACCATGCCATTCGCTTGCGGCATTCAATCTCCTTGCCACACAGTCAAGGGAAAACTATTAAATGAGTAGTTGGAAAGGTGGTGAGATATAGAAAGAACTTCAGTTGTTTTTAAAAAGAAGTGAAGAAGGAACGTAAGCAGTTGGCAAGCCGGTTTCTCTACATTGATTTTTTGTTATTTGTTTTCTTGGTTTTTTAAAATTATTTTTGCATCCCATTTGGGTTTGCCCCCACTTGCGAATGCCGGGTATCTCCAGGAAAGCCAGTAGAAACAAGAAATGTCATTCATCTTCATATTCATCTAGAATTTCCCCAAATGAAGCCTACGATACAGTTGGCGAAACGTTGTTATTTGTGCAGTTCTTAGCAGTTTTACTCAGTTAAATAACAGTTTTTTTGAAAACTAGAACTAAGATTAGGAAGAAGACATGAGTCTAAAGAAATTGAGAATAATTTTATTCTTCAAGTTAATACTAGCCGTGTAAATGGCTTTAAATTTGTAATCCTTGTCAGTTTCAAAGTTCGTTAGTTGATGAAATATTGAAACAAGCAATTTATTTAAACTCGTGTCTACTTCTTAATCTCAGCTCTATAGGTTTCAAAAAAACAGTTTTTATTAACTGGATAACACTGCTAAGAACTTGCAACAAATAAATTCCCAACGTTTCGCGAACTGTACCGTAGACTTCGTCACATTTGCCCTGGATAAAACCTAGTGCAGTTCACGAAACTTTGGTAATTTATTTGTGCAGTTCTTAGCAGTTTTACCGAGATAAATAACAGTTTTTTTGAAAACTTGTGCTTGGAAGTAGAAATGCGTCTACAGAATTTGAAGGTAAATTTATGGTCATTGGAAATAACAGTTTTTTTGAAAGCTAGAACTAAGATTAGGAAGAAGACATGAGTCTAAAGAAATTGATAATAATATTATTCTCCACGTTAATACTAGCCCTAACTAGCTCTAAATTTGTACTCCTTGTCAGCTTCCAAGCTCGAGTATGTGTACAACTGACCAGCTCAGTGGTTTTAATTGCGTTTTGGTATTTAAATGATATCATAACTGTATTTCGGCTAAAAGTGTGAGAATAGATTGATCTTCTCAAGGGTTGAGTGATGGCTCTAGGCAGTCTGGCGAGATCCATGTTCAGCGAGAGTCTGATTTGTAAGTCATTGCTTCTGTAATAATAAATGTAACTGGTAAATGGTAAAATGAACGTCATCTCGCCTTTTCTTTACGTTCGGCACAACAATTGGAACAATTAGGTTAGGATTGCTTGTGAGTGCACGTGGGTTAGCGACTTGTTCTCGACCCATGGTCCCATGGTATAGCCTAGTCTGCTGCGTGTCGACAGCCGGCCGAGCCACCCAGCGTACCAAGTACTGCGATCTCTGATGGAGGAGAAAGTTCTTCGCCCGCGGCGATCGTCAGCTGCGACCGGTCACTTTTCAAACATCTCGTTCCTCGGAGTCGCTGGCTGTCGGAGTGATCCCAGTTTTCACTTTCTGCCGAGATGAGAGGCAGTGTTTGTACCTTGTTTCTTTCCATCGCCTCCCACTGTCTAAACTCTAAACGGCACTCGGTCACGCCAGTGGCGTGCCGCACGGCCACAACGAGACAATTACTGCACACCTGCAGAAAGCGGGCATTGGTGTTATGGGAGTTTTTGGTCTGTTGCATGACGGACATCTTGTATTGAATTTTAGAAGATAGAGTAGATTATTCTTTGAGAAAATTTTAAGTAGGCTTTTCTAGGATTGTTTTGTTTTTCACTATATAAGTTCTTGCTCACGTAAAACATCTACCAAACTTGCCCCGATGAAGCTTTCAGCAGAGTTAGCAAAACGTTAGCAGTTTATTTGTTAGAAATTTTCAGCAGTTTAACCCAGTTATTAACAGTTTTTTTTAAAATCTTGTATTGAATTTATATAAATGCAAGTCTTCTACCTAATCTTAGCGCTAGTTTTCAAAATAACTGGGCTAAACTGCTAAGAAGTCCACTAAATAAAACCCGCGTAATAAATAAATAACGAACGTTTCGCGAACTGTTCCGTAGGTATCTTCAAGGGGCTTTTAAAAAATTGAAAGAAAATAAAACGTGTAAAAAGTACTCAAAAACAAATTCTAGCTAGACGGACTTATAATATCTTCATTAAATTCTAATTACATAGTTAAATGTATTTCATTAATTAATTATCTAATGGACGACTAGTGATCAAGGAATTCCAGAGTCAATCAACGTTGGGGGACAATGCTTTTCTTATGGCGTTAAAAATCCCCCAACGTTGATTGACTCTGGAACGCTAGTCGTCCATTACATTATCTACCCAAATTAATCTTGTATTCGTTACCATTATTATGTATGTTGTCGTATCTTGAACACAGTACGTACTATATTACAGTCGTGTCCCCAGAAGGTATCCAACGCCTAAACGGCAAATTTCAAAGCTTGATATAGAAAAAGTGCACGGCTGGAAATACCTATGCTAAAAAGATTTGGTTCCAAATCTGTGCCGGTTTTTTCCACGCTCATCAATAGGTGTTAAATACCAGCTTTAGAAGAATTGATCACAGAAAATACGAGAAATATCGTTGTAAAACGAAATTAGTATTGCCAGTAATGTTAAAGTTTTTTTTACAGTTGGCACCACTGCTCGTAGTGTGGTAAGCTTATCAAAATGTTAGTGTATTTTTTAAAAAGTGGCTATTAGATAGTTGTAATATTATTTTCATATCGGTTATTTTTATCGTTATTGCTATTTTGTGTCATACTAACGTCTCCTATACATGAACCCTACCCGCGTCTCGAGGAAATGACAGAATACAAATACAATTTGGCAGAGCATGCATTCAAACACGTCCTTCTTTTTGCTTTTTGGACTCCAAAAAGCTCCCCAAGTCTTACGGCTAGGTGGTCGAGAGATCGGAAATAGAAATGAGACGGCCGTGCCATTTTTGGTAGAGGAGCTATCCATGCATTTGCCTCGAATGGTTGTGGAAAATCACGGAAACCCACGACCAGGATAGCCGGTCACCAGGATCGAGCCCCGGACCTCCCGACTGCAAGGCAAACGCGTTAGCCACGTGGCTGCCGTGCTCGTTTGAGGGTTGGATCTTGATTGGCTGTCAGAAAAAGGGTTGATTCTCACTAGGATTCAAGACCAGCAGCCGCAAGGTGGGGGGACGATTTGGCGGAGAAGTCTATGTAAGAAAAAAACTCTTCTTTCCGTGGGACGCAGTATGTGCATAACTAATTGGTGATCATTTTTTATTTATTTACGAAATCTTTAGAAACTTAAGCCCACACACAAGTGGGCTCTACCTAAGTGAGCTCCCAGTATTCCGGTGTTGTGGTTGTGTAATGTGTTGTGTATCTAATCGTATAATGGGAAATATAGAGAGAGATTTAATGAGGTGTTTATGTATACCGTACGATGTGTCGTCTAGTGAGGTGCAAACCAGGGACTAGAATTGGAATCGGAATCAGAATCGGAATCGGAATAAATGGATGTTTTTTGGAATCAGAATTGGAGTCGGAATTTTTATTTTTTGGCTGGTGGAATCGGATCTTTTTTTTTAATTGAATTGGAATTGAAATTTTTACATTTAGTCATTTGGAATCAGAATTTTTGATTTGACAGGACAAACCCTGTTCTCAATGAACACCTTGTTATTGGTCTGTATATCTGGCTGAACTAGCTGAAACCAATATACTTGTTCTGAGAAAGATTTCAGGAGAATAGAACAGGTAGGTTCTGTTTATGGGACCATCTAGGAAATTTACATGGAGTGCATTATTGAATCTCTACGAAAAAGCCAAGTAGTAATTAGCGAAATCTGGTAGCATTTAGCATTCCGCACTGCAATTTTATTGGAAAGATAACTATAATTCTGAAAATACCTTAACTTTGCCAACAAATTAAAAATAAACAGAAAGTGTTCCCTGTTAGAGTACAATATAAGGGTGAGACTGTAGGTAACTATTAGTTAGTGCAGCCAGTGCTTCTCGCTTGTGTGGACTTGATTTTTATAATTGAATAGTCAGGTACCTACGTACTGGGCTTCCCAAATGCAAAAAATAAATATAAAAATCAATCGATCAAAACTTTTATGGTACGTTTTCTGGAATCGTAATCGAAATTGGAATTTTTATATGGATATTTGTGGAATCGGAATTGTTATAATTATATTTCTGGGATCGGAATCGGAGTTTTAATTATTTTGTGGGTGGAATTGGAGTCGGAATCGAAAAACATCAAACTTCCGGTCCCTGGTGCAAACTAACTGCGAAGGGAGCTGAGGAGGAGTCTATGGGCCACCTTGCCCCTCGCTTCACCCCCTCCCCCCTAATTCCATGGGGACTTCATCGGACGGTACGCCACCACTTGATTAAACCTTTCTTCTTAATCGACCACCGCACTACCTGTCTTGTGGTCATGTTTACTCGAGTGCACAATTCATTAGCTTCTCCAATTTTTTACACGCTCAGGTGAAATGTGAGGAGAAATTCGATAGTCGTAATTGTCCGAGAATGATTATTAACTTATTAGCGTCTAATGCACTTTAACGCTAGTTGGGTATTTACCCGGGGTATATAATTATGACATGTGAAACGTGTTGAGATATCCAGGATATCCGTTAACGTTGCGAGATGTTATTAGCGTCCAGTAGCACATTTGAACCCTAAAGTGACGTTTAAAAACGGAAATCAAATAATGACCGTGGCCTGTTTATTATTTTAGGCCCTTGAACATTCTACTCAAGTGAAATGCCCGCGGGGTTCGCTAAAAGTAACATTGCTAGTTTTGGAGTAACGTTTGAACAAATGATGTTTTGCTAACCATTTCCCCGAGCAGCGGCTTGATAACATTTGTGTCAAAACTTGAGTCTTTTTCTCTTGTGTCATTTCCCCAAATAAGCTATTACTCTCGGTTTGCTTTATAAGCGGCAGTTGAAAATGAAATGGAAATGAAATAAGGTGTCTGATGAATAAATACTGAATACCGAATATCTGAATGCAAACTATATTAGAGACTAAATTCAATTACAGATTTGAGATAAAGAATTCAATGAAAATATTTCAAGAAATAATTCAACGACACATTTCACATTTATTCGCAGCCCGTGCACAATGCTACCATATCTTTATGAGAATGTTTCGCATTTCCTTTCCAGCCATGTAGACATGGGTACAAGAATGTCTCCGATACGAAAATATATATAAACAATACCTATAAAATTTCGTAGACTCACGTGTATCTCATAATCTAAAATCTAAGCACTAGTTTCCAAAGAACCTGATAGTGTTCAAAAAAACTGTTAGTAAATGGGTTTAACTGCTGAGAACTTCTATCAAACAAACTGCCAACGTTTCGCTAACTACACCCCGGAGGCAAGATTTACCCCGAAGAAGCTTTCAGTATAGTCAGCGAAACGTTGGGAGTTTGTTTGTTAGAAGTTTTCAGCAGTTAAATCCATTTACTAACAGTTTTTTTGAAAACTAGTGCTGAGATTAGGCAGAAGACATGAGTCTTGCGATTTTAAAAACTGCCAGTATTATTTTTCTACAAACAATACCCAACTAACCAAAAGTTTATCTTCATGATTTGAGGCGGGTACCAAAGTACGCACACAATGTCAAATAAAAGCATCGGATGAGATTTGAAATTCTGCCGAAAATCCGGTCAGGCTTGGCAGCGGCACATCTCGCTGGGTCCTATATTGTGCCAGTGTCAGTTCACTCGGAAACGCCTGTGCCTGTAGCTGCCTTGTCAACCGCCGCGTATCACCGGTAGTATACCACCCGGGGGCAGCACGAGAATAACATACCAGCTTCCGCTCGGAGTATGGAACTAAAAGCAGGTGGGCGGAGTAAGCTGAGCTTACACTCTACTCAACTAAACGTGTCGCTTGTTGAAGGAAGTACGAGCCTAAACGAAGAAACGCGACCGATCGTTTCGGGAATAAGTTTATGATCTTGTACGTGCTAGTAATTATGATATTGGTATCGTAAAGCGTCAAGTAATATTGCATCTTGCCTGAAGCCACTTTCAGTGTGGTACGTCTAGCCCCGCTTAAAGTGCGAAATAGGAATAGATGCAGGGGACAGAGTAATGGAATATTTCATTTGAACGTCTAAGCGAGGGTGTTTCTCTGATTGAAATCGTATTCGCGCTAGTTCTTGAGTGTGTAAATGGCTTTTAGCTGTAGTAAATATGATTAAAATTATAATAACCTAAGTAGCTAACTTAATTTTTGCAGTATTTGCTCAGTTCAAATGACGTTATTTGTGAATGTGTTTCAACAAATTTAATCCTTTATTCGGTGCCACACCGTTCGAGCTTATTTTTTTTAAGGTCTTCGCCAAACATATTTTGCCATTCTGTCCCAACCCTGCCTCTGACTCAACCCCGCGCGCCCAAAAGTAGGCCCGTTTGTCTCGGGGGGATAGGAGATGGTCAAATTGGGATTTTTCTCCTACATTCAGGCACATTTATGTCTAGTTTACAAAAGTATAGATGCCCGCGGTTCGAGACATCGGCGGCAAGGGAATAAAGATTTCTTCTGAAATTTCAGATTAGTTTGCCCTGTTATTTATTTCTGACAAATTCTAGCACAGAAAATTACACTTGGACGGTCAAATTGTGAAAAAGAAATGTTTGGAAAAAATCCACAGTAAACAAAACTCCACTGCGAAACTAGAATTAAGAAAAACGAATCATTTTTTAACACAACACAAAAAATGTAGATGAGACAGATAACACTTAGCATTTCTGAAACTCGAGTCTATCTCCTAAATGTAGCACTTATTTTAAAAATACATTTACAGCCTTGGTTTGAATGCTTCGAAATCCTTTAAAACTTTCATCATGTTTTGTGGATCAAACCCAGTTTGAAAATCTTTTTTTTGACTTGACTAGATCGCTGAAACTAGGTATTGGCTAACGTTTCATCAATGGTAGGCAAAAAATTCAGATAAATTCTTGACATGAGGAATCCGTCGCTTATTCTCTATTTTATGATTAAATTCGGCTTTTGACAAGTAGAAGACGATAAAAGGACTTGGCCATAACGCTTGCTACACACGGTGAGCGAAGCATTTCTTGCAAAACTTCAAAAGATGAACTTCCATAAAATAAATACGTTACAAAAGAAAATGATTACCTCTAAAAATGACAACTGGTCTTTTTTCCAGTCGCTTACTCCTTTTTGCTTCAACAATGTGATTGGTTGCTTTTAAACACGCATTTAACTGGTGTCTAGGAAAAACGGGAAATTATCATTTAAAAAATATATTGAATGTAAAGCGACCAACATTCGAGATCGCGCTCAAAATCTAATAGGATCTTTGTTGAAATATATTAACGTCCTTAGAAAGTTTCACCAAATACAAGGAAGAACTTGGGCGTGAATGTGACAAAGTTCTATTAAATCTAAAAATACCACAAAAGCGCGAATTCCAAGTAAAAAACAAAACTGATTGCGCTCAAATTAAAACACTTCTATTCTGAAACCAAGGAACGGTGTCCTGTACGTTTCATTGAAATCGACGAAGCTGCTTGGCATACAGCCAGCAAAAAAGTCGAAAAAATTATATAAAATTTGAAGAAATGCGAATTTCAGGGAAAATATTCCGTGGATTGCGCCTAAAAAGTTAGCAGGTCTCGGCTTAGTGATTTCAAAGGCTTCCTGAAAGAAAGTGTTAGTGGAATCGGATCTGGCGTTCGGCCTGCAGAGCGCGAACAAACACACAGGAAAAAAACTTTTTTCTATACATTGATCTTCACTCCGCCCATCCCATAGCGCAGACGCATTCCAAGCGTGTCAAAGGTGAAAATAAGTGCGTATGCACAACCAAAGCAGCTGCATTGTGATGTGTCATCACACAACCCCTTCCTGCACGGTCTGGTCCTGCAGACTGCTTTCATCCCCCGATGCCTCGAGCTGTTCGAAGACGACAGCCACGCAGCAGAACATTGTCGACACTGGAACATATTTGCAAACTGGGAGTTATCCCTTTTACAATTGGAAGGCAATTAACGGAATCAGACATTTGTTTTCTTGAGCTCTTTCAAATTTTGCTACCGGCTGGTTGACTGAACGATAGTTAAGTAATAATAAAGACGTGGCCAGCTGTTGGTCAGGGAAGCAAAAATAGTAACTCCCATTAACCACAACCTTGGATGGGAATGTTAGCTTACGTAATCTTATCTGATCTCATATAATTTAATTTAATCTAAGGTGTATTCACTTTGACTTACCAATGCTCAAAGTATCAAGGACCAAAGACGCTGCAGTATAGTCTTCGAACATTTCAATGACTTGCCCAGTAACACCGAGCATCGAGCAAATCAACCAAGGCACGGTGCACCAGCGCAGTATCTGAAAATGTCCCAGACGTAGCGGCACGCACCTCATAGACTATCAAAAGATAAGCTAAGAAAAAAGAGCGTTTACGATAAATGCGATTTATTTTCAAACTCAGAGTAAACAGGAAATTGTTGGTTTTCTTTGCGTTTCAATTTCATACTGTTTCCGTTCACTAGCTGATTAGTTTTTTCTGCGATAAAATGCTATATACATATTATATTGTATATGTGATATTATTATCCTCGCGAACAGCCACGATGTCAGCAATATAGATGTTATATTCGTTGAAACAAGCCATGCATCTAGATTTCCCCTTGTTTTCATTAAAATGTCGACATAACTGTTTCCTGGAAAAACCGATTTAATAAAGAATGTGAGCTACCTGGGGTATTCAGTCCTGAAGCAATGGCCTTGGCTAGAGGGCTAGGAGAGAGTATTTTAGGAAGCCAGTCATGACAAAAAGATAACATTCTTGCTGCATTCATGCAGACAACGTTCAGGACGAAAGCAAGCCGTTTTTGAGCAACCAAATAAACGCCGATTTTATAAATGACATAACTTGCGTAAAATTTATCGTGAAAATTACAGGCGAAAAGCGCTTTGAATTGAACTATAAGCAGGACAAAATAAAGACATGCAATTTTTAGATAAGACTACCGTATTGAAGATTGTGCTACAAACTGTAAAGGACGGATAGCTTATATTAGTGAGTGCATGATTAGTACTGTGTAAATTAGAGAGGGACAACCATATAACTTGAAGAACACGTTTAATCGGCTAGGAAGTATGGTTTTTATTTGTGGTTGAAGATTGCTTAAAAGCCCGTATGACGCGAGCTTCACAGCAGCCATTTTGAAGTAAAATAACAACGAAGCGTACTGATATCAAATCGAGTCCGAGGTCAGTGCGGCAGAATAATTCGCTAGCATGGTAATAATCAAACCCTAGAGTAGATTAGTATTTGCTTTAGTTAGAGGTGCACCGAATTTTGACACGTTTTAATCCTCACACTTGTAAGTATCCATGTAAACATCCCGAACATGTTATCTATCAGAATAGATGGATCTGGCTATGTTGTCAAAATATCTCGTAGGTCCTCACATGCCATATTGCCACATATAGGTAGATGAGTTGAGGAGGCAATTTGGTATTTGGCAACAAAGCTCTGTGCTCGAGTCAGCGACCAAGTCATTACGCGTATAAAACCCGAGTCCTATCAACTAATCATTGATTTCAATAAAGATAAACCTTATCAACTCTAATTCCGTGCACTCCTAACTAAAGCAAAGACTATACACTAGTCGTAAGATAAATATATGTAACTTACCATCTTGGATCTGCAAATGATGAGAGCGTCCAAGATCAGGGAGACACAAGCAAACACGATAAGCCCAACTAGCACTTCTGTAAAAATTACGCGATGTTTCAAAATTGGCAATGGGTGGTTTGCAAAGTGGTTCCGTTCTTTTTCTACGAAGTTTGGAAATAACTCACTTTGATCCGAGTAATCTTGATCAATTTCATTTAGTTCGAAAGAGTAGAGTCCGATCACAAGGAGCGAATTAATCTGCAATAGTACGTTAAGTTTGTTAAATTTAGTGCCTTTCAACGAACGATTATTATTTGAAAATATTAAAATTAAAAACACAATAATTTGAAATGCTCACTATAGCACCAGACAGCGCCAACTTTACACAAGTCTTCGTACGTTTCTTTGTGCACATATTTATCTCTTTATTTTAGCACTAGTTTATCAAAGAACTCATATGCATGCTGGGTTTGAGTGCTAAGAAATCCACAAAAACTCTCCCAATGTTTCGTCAATATGCTATCTACTTCTTCAGTTCGTGAAAAAGTCACTTCACTTCTTGTTTTTGGTTCAAAACAAGAAGTTTACTTACGGGGTTTGTCTAACATTCAAACGCAGCTTGTAAATATTTTTATTGTATACAAATCTGTGTGATGACGAGATTGTGTTCTGTTACGCAAAAAAACTGATCCAACAATAATCGATTAGTGCGTAAGTGCAAGTACCAACCACAAGTGAAGGAAACAACCAACTGAATCATGTCTGTCAATGTGTTTACAACTATTGATCTTTGTCGGAAATGATGCGTATCCACTCCATTCAACTTGACAATTTCCCGATTTTAATCTTTATCAAAAATTGGTAATTCCGAAAGATAGCGCTGGTCTTGATCCCGTGCGGAAGTGGGGCCCGTTTTTGTAGTAAAAATGAGACTTTTAAACTTCAATTCGTAGATTTATCAAAAAATTTCTGTCGATCATAAATTTGCCAACTTGATCAATGATGAGAGTGGCCACGCGTGCGACCGAAATTAAGTCTTTTTTGTTTTTTTTGTTTTTTTGGGGTCAAATTGAGATTTTTTAAAGTTAGATTCATGAGGGAAGATGACCGTTCTTCCGCCTTGATCTCGAGTTCAGAAAAGTCTGGATAGGAGTGCTTCGGGGCGGAAGCGGAGGAAATCCATACATTTCAGGGGTTTTAGTTTTTCTTGATAGAATGGCATTCTTTGCTGACGAATTTTTGCTGACAAATTGTTGCCCTGCAGAATCAACTACAGAAGTACATTGAGAAAAATATGTTTTTTTAAGCAAATCGACGAAGCCTAACTTTCGGAGCGAAGCCAAATTTTCGTGTTGAAGCCGAAATAAGCTCCCGTCCATCGGGTGGGTGCCAGGATAGTATTTTTTTATCACAGGAATATTTTAAAAGCTCGCAATATATATGTCATATTTTGAGAAAATAAACTCACCGTGGAATAATCACCACAGAATCGTGTGATTTACTTGTAAACCACACTGGCTAAATATTTAGGGCAGAAATTCAATTTTAGTCCGTCCAACGAGTTAAGAAATCACAATTCCGTATATTGAGATACGGAAGACCTTGTTTTGCCTATCCCCTACGTAGCAGTGATCGAAAGTTATACACACGCAGTGGTAAAGAGTCTGGGGAGACAAGGTAGACACTGTCAATCCGAAAAATCAGGAGAAAGTGCCTTTTTAAAATGAACATTGCAGTTTTTTTTAAATTTATAGTGCTTTTTCGCGTTTGAATGCGTGAACAAGCACAGTTCGCGCTTTTTTCCCAACTGCTTGCTGGTTCCCCTGAGAGTTGAATTGACATTTGCACGTGATGTTTCTTTAAGATCACTTTAAATATCTTAATTATAGATATGGAGTTGGAAGAAATGCTAGTGTTGATGAGTAATTATTATTAACAACTATGAAGGTAAGAAAACTAAAATGATTCCTGATCTACATAGAAATATGTGCAAGGGGTTTAGCATATCCATCAAGTATTTCATGCGTCAGCAGCTGATAGACTCACGCTACGCTGCGCCCCTGTACAGTGTACACACAACACATTTGGGGTTTTTAATCAGAGGAAGTTATCCAATTTTGTCTGCAGCTCCACGAAGAAAAACCACTCAAGCCAGTCCATCTATAAGTAGAAGCAGAGCGATTTGTGAACGCTGTTAAGCTTGAGCGGAGAAAATGTAATTTCCGTGAGCGGAAATCGAATGAGGAACTCGCGCCTCTGGTAGCTTCAAGTCTTGGGTCTATTGCATCAAGGTTCACCCCGATGGCGGTGGGCGGAAAGGGTAGCCAGTAGCCCCCTCTGCTACTGAGGCTGGACGCTCTATTTTTTTTCCTTTATATATGTATTTCGTATCGCTAGCCCAGCTGGCTGTTAACTTATACATTTTCCAGCCCCTTCAGGGGCTATACACATGTAAGTGTGGATCGAAGTCAGTGTGGATGGAATTTAGAATGGCATTTTTAGTTATTAGTTTTTAGTTTCAGCCTTGGGTGCCTTGGCTTTCTTGCCCAAACCTTGAAGGCTACGCAAAAAACTTATGAAGTTTCTATATTTACACTCTAAAGTGTACACTTTTTAACAACGTACTTTTGGGTTCGGAGTGCTAGCAAAATAAACACACGAAGTTGAGGCCAAGTCAGCCATTTTGTGGGTGTAACGTAGTTCGATTTCACATCGTATTCTGTGTGTATTCGTTTCTTTTATAATCAAGTATATGAAGTATGCTTTCATCTCGTGATGAAAATCCTTTAATTGAGGAGATAGTGAAACAATAAGCGAAGGACTGCCACTCAGTTAATGTGACTTCGACTGTGTTTAATTTCGGGCAGAGTTTTTCCATGGTCGCAGTGCACTGGTGCGTGCTGACTGCTGACATATGACGACCTTAACTGTTTATTTATTAATTTCCTTTAAAACTAAGTATGTACGTCTTGTTGTAATCACATAATAATGAATTGATTACAGATCGCTTCAGTGAGGTTCGGATTGCTGGTAAGGTAATCTGACATAGTCTATACGTACTTAGCCTGGAAACGCTGTTGTGTACGCGTTGATGACCGAGCGATGATGAGTGACAAATATGTGATTTTGATTCGTTCTTTTATTTGAATTGAAGTTAATTCTTCCCTTTGATAACCTTATCCCAGCATTTTATTAGTTTGATAAGTGCCCCAATTTCCCCCCAAACCACACATTGGCGTTGTGGTTCGAAGTTCAAACCGATCGGATTTCCGTTTGCACTGCAGTGCCCACTCTGAAAAAATGTACCTTAATCATACACCTTATTTTACGACACAATAACATGTCTTGATTTAAGACGTAATACGTAATTTGAGGCTTAATTCTAATATTTCGCAACCCTTCATTTAATTCGCAATTGAAAAAAGCTTCCCCGGATTGGAGGCATATTTTTCCCGTTTCACTTCCCTTCCATCTGACACTTCCTAGTAGTACTAAACCAGACAGCCTCCCTTCTCGTCTACCTTAATTAAGGACCCATGATTGTGTCTTAAATAATGACATAGGTTTTATACAATATCCTATCCTGTCTTGACCTGTTGCTTTATGTGACACGCTCGATAACCCCCCCCCCCCACCAAGAAAACGGACACACGTCCTTCGGGAGGGTGTGTCCAACCCATCCCCCCCACCTTGGGGCAGGGGCGAGCAACAGGTCAAGGCTTCTAGCATACGATGAAATTGTCTGACAGCAACTTTTAATGTTGACGACTATCAGCCGTGGTTGTCTAAAATTACGCTCCAACAAATATTGTGGTCATTCCATGAATTTATAAACATTATTCAAGATTTAAAAAAAACTGTAAGTAAGTGGGTTTCACTACTGAGAGCTTCTAACAAACAGACTACCAACGTTTCGCTGACTCTTTTGAAAACTTATGCTGAAATTAGGTAGAAGACATGAGTCTTAAGAATTTAATTATTCAAGATATCGATCAGCGCTAGTGGTGACTCGATCGACGCGAGAATATCACAGGAATTTGCGAAAAATACGACTTATTCCTTCGGTAACTACCTGACTGTGGCTGAAATAAACTATCTGCAACAGACCCAATTTTTTATTGATCATTCGGAAAGATAAACGAAGATGTCCCCTATTCTCAATATTTTCTGGACCAAAATTACTCCTAGGTGCTCACTGCACAGGGTCGAACGATTCCCGATGTGATTTCTGATGGATAATTTCGACGTGTGTACCCCAGCGTACAAATGGCCTTCTCGATATTTTTCTCCAGATTAATGGGAGCAAGAAAAAACTCTGTGCCCCTTAGGGCCAGTTTTTCAGTGGGCCGTTAAATATTAACGGTCCGTTAGACCAAGAATCAAGACATCTGATTGGCTGTTTCCATGGTAATAACAAGTAAGTCCCGAATTACCGACCATTTCGACATTTTAAGTTCAGAAGGTTAAAGCCCCTGTCAACTACGGGACGGTTTTCCGATACCTGCTAAGTAAACGACCACGTGTATGAGGTGGTAATTAAAAACCATGCTCTAGTTTCGTTATTACAAACACGGAAGAAGAACGGTTTGGCGAAAACTATCCTTGTAATCTGAACCCGTTTCGAAATGCCTACCCTGATCCAGCTTTTCTCCATGAAGCTTCCATGAAGTAATTAATGCATGAAGCAATCACCGCGGCGCTGTACGTGCAGTATGTTAGCCGCGGGTTATTCGCTCAACCGCTATTACAAGCACAATGAATAAATCAATTTCGCCCCGTACCGAGATTTAGCTGAACATTCCATTTAACCGAGGAAACGAGTCTCAGGTGAGGCTGGATGGAAACAACATCCGTTGATTTAAATGTCCACACAGATTAGAGAATTTTCTGAAATCCAAATAACATTCTCTTGGGTAATTATTTCAATTGCTTCTGGATCACAAATACACATTTGATTTCGTGTGTGTTACTGTTTGAGGAAGTTGAGATAGGCATTGTGTTTTTTCGGTCACGCGCCCTGTTTTTTATTCATTTTTGGCCCTAAAGAGCAGTATTGAACTGAATTGAATTGAATTTTTCTTATTTCCAGTTACTTAAAGGACACTTATACATATTATTATTATA